>JARVZY010011624.1:0-32000 GCA_030686995.1 Artemisia argyi | reverse complement strand
GCAACCTTGCAAAAGGTTTTACCTCTCAAGGGATCTTGACAAGCTTGCAATCCCCACCAGGCAGTGTGCCTGACCGATGTAGTATAGTGTAGTGGCAAGTACCAAGGGATTGATCGTTCAACTCAAAGAATAGTGTTCGCTAGGGTTAAAACTTAATTAAACTAGGTCTAGAAGTGAGAGATGATTCTTTTTGTATTTTTATATTTTATGGAAAGCAAGTAAAAATCTCGGGTTTTTTAAGAATGGGCGGAATTAGTTGCTAGTCAACTAACCCAAATAACTACAAATGCAATAGAAATAAAATAAAATGACACGAAAGTAAATATGGAGAAAAACAATAATAAGTAAAACGTGTTTACTTAGATTTCACTACTCCCTAGCTATCTTTTACTAGTTGATTAGTTTGTTACAATTGCATGGATGACGGGTTATATTCCTTAATACCATTCGTAGGGCCGTGTACGATCTTCCCTAACTCTATAAGCTCCTACCTCTTCCTATGTCGAGCCGACAACTAGCTCCTAACATGGCCTCCTTAGTAGTTACTTATGCATTAAATATAGCCAATTAATCGTAGTACACATCCGATTCATGTTTCTTAAGACGTTCAAGCATGTTACCAATTGGAAGTCTGTCAGTTTTCTTAAGCCTAACATCGATGTCATCCATCCACAACAATTATAAACAAACAAACAACCAACCAATAATCAATAACTATGTTTTATTACATCTAAACAAACACAAAGAAAACCTAGCCTAGCATGTTAAAGTAAAGATAGAATCAAACAACACATAGACAGTTTGAATGATTATTGGAAAACTTATCTTCAATCAAACATGGATGAAATAAGGGTTTGGAACCCTTAAAAATAAGGTAAAATTCGTGCTAGGGTTTCTCCAAAACTATCCCAAAGTTCTCCTCCTATTACAAATGAAAAATAGAAAACTATATATAGATTTTTGGGTCTGAAGGCGTCACGTGTAAATCCTGACGCCGTCAACTCGCCGCCAAAGAAACTCTCGTATTGCCTAGATCCAGATTTGACGCCGTCATGTATTATTCTTCTCATGGCCGTCAAGAGTAAATTACACGTGACGGCCTTGGTGACGCCGTCACGTGTTAAAGTCCAAAAACATTTTGGCGCGTCTCATTATATCTTTTTATCCATCTCTTTGCCATAACGTGACGCAATCACCTCCAAAGCGTGACGCCGTCAAGCACTGTTTCCAGCTTGATTTGGAGACTTTGCCGTTTTCTTCACTTTTTCGCTCTGAAAACGTCCAAAATGCTTCATTTTCCAGATTTCTTCTCCAAAGTACCTAAAATGACAAAAGGAACGATTTAGGGTAATATTTGATCAAATAATCTCGAATTTGGGCTTAAATGACCCCCTAAAAGCGGTACACTTTTCGCCTTATCAAATACCCTTACACTTGAGATTTGCTTGTCCTCAAGCAAATGCGCTTTTATTCTAATCAAAGTACAAGCTAGGGGTCATTTAACACTAATATAAAAGTAATTACAACAAATAATCGTTCCACTTCAACCAAAACAAGCACGAAAATTATACACTAGCACCACACAAATAGTGTTTAGATACTTACATCTCTCGGGTGTAATAAAAGTATATATCACAATATGAAAATGGAAAATATCTCTCACTACTTGTCATAGCAAATAGATTACCATAGGCTTGGGAAAGGATCAAACCTCCACCACTTGGCGTAAGCACCTAGGATAAACTATCAAAGAGGTCTTTCAAAGGGTTATAACGTGAGGTGTAGGGATATGATAAACACGGTTTTGTTGGATAAAGGCAATCTTTACTGGTGGCGAGTTAATCATCTTGGTCAATTACATGTACAATGTGGCGTTGCTAAGCCAAGACTCGACTCGACTTAAGCTAATCATAAACTAACAAAACATAAAGTAAACATAAAAGGAAACGGGATGGTAGTCCGTATGTTTTTTTCTCTTTTTCTTTTTCTTTTTTTTTTTTCTTTTTCTTGATTTTTCGATTTTTTTTCCATACACTCTTACCTTACCATCCAAAATAATACATCATAGGGGATTTGCATTCCCATTACACTTGAACTTTTACATACTTTACAATCAACTATTCTAATGACTCGAATTAAGATAATCAAAACACTTAGAGTACTTTTTAAGATTAACGCACATATGGGGTAATATATGATGTTCTTCCCCATTAC
The DNA here is from genome assembly GCA_030686995.1 of Artemisia argyi. Classification (NCBI taxonomy): domain Eukaryota; kingdom Viridiplantae; phylum Streptophyta; class Magnoliopsida; order Asterales; family Asteraceae; genus Artemisia; species Artemisia argyi. The sequence continues at coordinate 29,786 of JARVZY010011624.1, read as the reverse complement.
TCCATAACAATAGTACTTTACCCATGAGTCTCAATCGTCCTAAAAAAATATGTACAAGATATGACTCGACTTAGCAACCATGTAATCAATTAGACAATTAACTAAGGGTTTAAACATGTAACAATAATGCACTTAAGATGAGTGCATACAAGGAAGGCTAAGGCGATTTGGTTGCACATTTGGGGTGGATTGTAAACAAATCTCGGGTTAAAACTTAATTAAACTAGGTCTAGAGGTGAGGGATGATTCTTTTTGTATTTTTATATTTTATGGAAAGCAAGTAAAAATCTCGGGTTTTGGAAGAATGGGCGGAATTAGTTGCTAGTCAACTAACCCAAATAACTACAAATGCAATAGAAATAAAATAAAATGACACGAAAGTAAATATGGAGAAAAACAATAATAAGAAAAACGTGTTTACTTAGATTTCACTACTCCCTAGCTATCTTTTACTAGTTGATTAGTTTGTTACAATTGCATGGATGACGGGTTATATTCCTTAATACCATTCGTAGGGCCGTGTACGATCTTCCCTAACTCTATAAGCTCCTACCTCTTCCTATGTCGAGCCGACAACTAGCTCCTAACATGGCCTCCTTAGTAGTTACTTATGCATTAAATATAACCAATTAATCGTAGTACACATCCGATTCATGTTTCTTAAGACGTTCAAGCAGGTTACCAATTGGAAGTCTGTCAATTTTCTTAAGCCTAACATCGATATCATCCATCCACAACAATTATAAACAAACAACCAACCAATAATCAATAACTAGGTTTCATTGCATCTAAGCAAACACAAAGAAAACCTAGCCTAGCATGTTAAAGTAAAGACAAGCATAAGATAGAATCAAACAACACATAGACATATTGAATGATTATTGGAAAACTTATCTTCAATCAAACATGGATGAAATAAGGGTTTGGAACCCTTAAAAGTAAGGTAAAATTCATGCTAGGGTTTCTCCAAAACTATCCCAAAGTTCTCCTCCTATTACAAATGAAAAATAGAAAACTATATATAGATTTTTGGGTCTTACGGCGTCACGTGTAAATCCTGATGCCGTCAACTCGCCGCCAAAGAAACTCTCGTATTGCCTAGATCCAGATTTGACGCCGTCATGTATTATTCTTCTCATGGCCGTCAAAAGTAAATTACACGTGACGCCCTGGGTGACGCCGTCACGTGTTAAAGTCCAAAACCATTATGGCGCGTCTCGTTATATCTTTTTATCCACCTCTTTGCCATAACGTGACGCCGTCAAGCGCTATTTCCAGCTTTATTTGGAGACTTTGCCGTTTTCTTCACTTTTCAGATTTATTCTCTAAAGTACCTAAAATGACAAAATAAACGATTTAGGGTAATATTTGATCAAATAATCTTGAATTTGGGCTTAAACGACCCCCTAAAAGCGGTACACTTTTCGCCTTATCAATCATTTATGATTGTCGTTTAGTGAAGTGATTCTAAATCGGGTAGTTTTCCCAATTCGACGACAATTTATGTGCCAATCACATTCCGGTTGAACACACTTCACGATGTATCTAACCGTACACGATTTACAATTAATAAATTCATACCCTTCTCTTAAACATTTCAAACCTATCTCATACATGTACTCTTCCTTATCTTCAAAGCTATCATGAAGTTTTAAAACACCTTTATTCTTATATGGAAGGCTATTATGAAAAGTGGGTGGATGGGATGGGAGTGGCATAAAGTTAAATTTAGTGAGGTCGACGATTATTGTTTGAAGATGTGATGGCGACCCAAAGACAAGAGTTTTGAAAACCTCGACGTCGTCGTCATCAAGTAGGTTCGTTTTGGTTGCACCGGTATTGTAAGATAAACGTATTGTGTTTACATCGTTAACATTGAACTTTTTCCATACATACCTCACAAGATTGCGAAAGTTGATAGCATTTGGAAGTAAAACGCCACACACATTATCTTCATACCGTATAAACACCTTGAACTTTTTTGTTGTACAAGAATTCATTTTTCTTTTAATCACTTTTTTTGTTACATTTGGTGAAGAGTTATATAAGCAAATTTTGTTGCCCAAAGTATAACTGATTATAATAACATGTTATTTAAAGTACAAGAATAGTTGCACAAATATCAAAATTAGTTGCCCATAATACACAACATTTTGTTGCCCAAAATGAAAATCAATATTAGTGGTCCAAAGTAAACAACAAATAATATCCCATAGTACTATATTACTATCCACACATACAACATAATTGATAAACATTTGTAGATACAGATTTTCATAACAAACATATAAAATACATTTATGGACAATACATACATAGGCAAATGATTGATACAAACTATTTCATGCATACATTAAACATATATTAATAATGGTTTCATATAAAACACATACTCCTAGCATACATAGATATTAAACATTACTAATATCAAATTAAACACAATAAAGGCACCATAGCATATGTTGCCACCAAAATAAAACCTTCAACATTGCATCTAAAGTTTCTTTATCTTTTGAAGGAATTCCCATTTTTTGAAGGTCTGAAATTGTTCTTCCTTGCTGTCAATTTCTAGTTTCATCTTTAAGGCAAGCTCCCTTTCTTGAATCTCATTGAAGAATGCTACACTTTGCACGGCACGCAGATTTTTATCGAATTTCATTTCATCAATAATAGCTTGCCTCTTCTCTATACTATCATGCAGACCTTTAACAACATCAAGCAGTTTTTTGTTATTTGAAAATCTCTTTCGGTCTCCTTTTTAATTACAATTAGCCACATGTTTGGCATACGGTTAGTGTTTACTGTTTTTGCTAGTTCTTCTAAAGTTGGCCGGTTCATTTTTATGTTATGGGTAATGGTTAATAATGATAATATTTTTTATAGTGAAGCCTCCTATAAATAATGCAAATTTATATCCGTTACGGTTATTAATTTCATTTAACGGTTGTGTCTATTTACTAGGGGTGTTACTATTGGCGGTTTGTTGGTTGGTTTGTTGTTGTAAACGGCCATAAAAAATGAAAATTTAAAACCGTTAAGGTTATCATATCCACACCAGATAGTTGCAACCATTATGAAAACACATCAATTCCACACCAGATACAAGGTCCATATAATTCAAGACTTAGAAAAGTATGATATAACAACAAGTAAACTACTTTAAATAGGAACACATGACCCACAACCAAAAAGCAATGGTTGCTATAAGTTTTTTAACACAAACACTGCAACAAAAGATGATTTAACTAGAAACTTATTTGTAATTCCTTAGCATCTTCATGATCGTTGACTTCTCAGCGGCACGGTGGAAAGTTTCCTTGAGCCTTTCAATCAAAAAATCAATTTCCTCCAAATCATCATGCTCCGCTAACCTAAGACATTTCAAAGGTTCATTAACCGCACGATGATACCCAAAATTGTTCAAGCTCTAGTATGATCGCATGCCTGTGCTGAACACGGAGCTGTATTTCCTCGATCATCTTCCCATAATCTTTATCATCACCTATGTTATCCCCCCCCCCTCTCTCTCTAGCAAACAGAGCATGGATCACCTTATTCACTTGCCTCGTATCAATATGGTATGCGAGTTGCTCGTAAATTGGTAACTTAGACTCCATATATTTACAAACAAGAATAGTATTGAAGTAGTATAAGAGAGAATTAATATTGAACCAATGGTCGACTAAAGTAGGTTGGCAAACATTATAAAGTACCACCAAAAAGTAGGTTGGCAAATATAAATTGTAACTAGTAGATTGAATCACAAAAATAGGTTGCCCAAAAACGATAACTAGTTGCGTAAAGTACCCAACCAGATTGCCCAAACACAGTATCTTGTTGCCACTAGTACAAAACCTATGGTTACCCAAAGTACAAACAATAAATGCTCATAGTACATATACAAGGTTGCCTAAAGTACACTACTAGGTTGCCCAAAACCGATATCGTGTTGCCATGTAATTCATAACAAATGGTTGCTTCAAGTACTAATGAAAGTTGCCTAAAGTACAAATAATAAGTGGCTTTCGTACCATGTAAATTTATACAAAGGGGAAAAAATAACATTAAAAAAACAAACACTTTAAAAAAATAATAAACTAAAAAAATAAAAAAAACAATCAAAAAGAATAAAGCATATAGTTATGATTTTGTTGCAAAAGTTTTTTTTTTCTTTTGCTTTCGTTTATTTGTGTGTATTATTGTATTTTTTTAGTGAATCGTCTTGTATATGTAGGCATTTAATCGAACTGACGCAGTGGCCCTAAAATTAATAAAAGTTGCTTAATTTAATAAATGTAAAATGATCAAAATATCCGGTTGCTCATGTATTGGTTGCCCAAAAATGAAAAGTTGTCCAAAAAATAATACATTCCATGTATATCGTACAAAGATTCCGATTCTGTACTTTGGTTGGACACGTGACATCACATGGTTGGCTCAATTAGAGTTTCCAAGGCAACTGGACTAGATAAAGAAATACAAAAGTAGCAGTCTAGATAGTCTCAGCACTTGGGCAACCGGGGCATTTTTGGAATTATCCCAATAAAAAAAACACATAAAAAACTATATTGGTCAAAAATGTTCGAAGCGAATTTGGTCTTTAAGCGCCTTAATTTTAATCGCGTCTACCGGATTCATCCCGCTTGTGTCCATATCGGTTCACACCAACTCTATTTATTACTCATTACAACACACAATTAATTACTCACACCAACTCTATTTTTACCTATTCAATAATAAAGACACTCTTATTTACTGTACACCATATAAAGAAATTACATGTATGGCTAATCACCTCAATCAACAGATAGTTTCACTGTTTGGGCTTTTCACCTTTTATTTACTCTCACCAAAATCAAAACAACTCATTTACGTTTTTCGTCCTTTCTCTCAACATACATCTCCGACCACCATATCTTTTCCGGTCATTTCTTTCTTTTTCTCCTAGAATATGTGAAGATATTGATGTAAATTATTCTGTCCTCATACGCACAATTAATAACAACACACACATCTCCATAATGTTCAAAAGTGGAAAAAAAGAAGAAGAAAGGATAACGCAAAAAAAGGGAAAACCCGAGGCTCGGTACCGTGTTCGCATCGTCTCGTTGCGTTTTCCGGGCCATTTGGGTTGGTCACGATGGCTTAGGACGCGAAAACACGAGGCCCGGTGTGGTTGTGGTGTCGTCAAGTGGCGTTTTCCAGGACCATTTGGCTAACGGCGCAGGATACCCAAGGCTCTGACATTGGATTTAAAAGTATTTAGAGCATTAGGTACCATGGAGCCGCCCCGCTGGTGTTGTGGAAAAAAGTGCTGCCACATCGACAATTTTTTCCATAACACCAGAATTCACTACAACACCAAAACACCCTCCCTCCTATAACATCCATTTCTAATGTCGTCATGCACACTAGACCCCACACACATATGTGTGTACGGTAGGGTAGGGTTCTAGAGAAAAAACGTTATAGGGTAGAATTTGATAACAATCAAAAGTTCAGGGTAAAAAAAAATACAGAAAAGGGGATATCAATCCGTCATTTTCAGTTCATTCAACAAACATGGAGATGAGCACCTGATGCGTAGGGATTGCACCAGGCTTTACCTCTCGAGGGATCTCGAGAAGCTTACAACCCCCACCAGGCAGTGTACCTGATCGATGTAGTATAGTATAATGACAAGTACCGGGGGATTGATCGTTCAGCTAGGAATAGTGTCGCTAGGATTAGAAAACCTAAAGACTAGGTCTAGAGATGAGGGATGATTCTTTCTGTATTTTTATATTTTTTTAGAAAGCAAGTAAAAATCTCGGGTTTGAAGGAGTTGGGCGGAATTAGTTGCTAATCAACTAACCCAATACTAAGATGCAATCAAAATAAAATACTAAAAATAAAAATAAACTAAATTATACTAAAGTTGTGAGCAATATGTGGGAGAATTGTGTTTACTTAGATTTCACTACTCCCTAGATATCTTTTACACATTAATTACTTGTTATAGTTGCGTGGATGACGGATTGTATTCCTTAATACCATTCATGGGGTGGCGTACTTACTTCCCCAATCCTATGAGCGCCTACTTCACTCCTATGTCGAGCCGGCTAAGAAGCTCCTAACATGGGATCACTAGAATTTGCTCATGCATTAAATACAACCAATAAAACCTAGTACACATCGGTTCATGTTTCCTAAGACGTTCAAGCATGTTACACAATGGAGATCTGCCAGTTTTCTTAAGCCTAACATTGAAATCATTCATCCAATACAACCATAAACAAGTAATCAACACATAATTAACATCTAGGTTTCATTAGATCCAAGCAAACACAAGATAGATCTAGCCTAGCATGTTGAAATCAAGACAAGCATAAGATATAATCAACCAACACATAGACATATTGATTGAATTAAGAGAAGACTTATCTCAATAGAACATGAAAGGATTCAAGGGGTGAAAACCCTTGAAAACACTGTAAAATACGACCTAGGGTTTACAAAGTTCGGCCCTAGTTTCTCCACACAAGTTCCTCTCTTTTATGAATGAAAAATAGAAAACTATATATAGATTTTGATAGGTGACGGCGTCAAGAACAAATGTCTGACGCCGTCATCTCGCCGCCAAATAGTTTCTCGGACTACCTAGATCTGGGTCTGACGCCGTCATGTGTTTCCCTTGTGCAGGCCGTCACCAATTTAACTCTTGACGCCCTTGTTGTGACGCCTTCAGGTTTGCACTGGGTCGTCATGGTTTTTACTCTTGACGCCGTCAGGATCTTCCTCTTGACGCCGTCAGGTACTGTTCTCAGCATGAAAAATTAAGTCTTTGGCGTTTTCTTCACTTTTATGCTCCAAAAACGTTCGAATTGCTTCCTTTTCCAGAATTCACTCCCAAAGTACCTAAAATCACAAAAGGAACGATTTATGGTAATATTTGATCAAATAAATTCAATTCCGGGCTTAAATGATCCCCTAAAAGTGGTTCATTTTTCGCCTCATCATATACCCTTACACTTGAGATTTGCTTGTCCTCAAGCAAATGCGCTTTTATTCTAGTCAAAATACAAGTTAGGGGTCATTTAACACTAATATAAAAGTAATTACAACAAATAATCGTTCCACTAAAGACCAAAGACAAGCACGGAGGTCATACACTAGCACCTCACAAATAGTGTTTAGATACTCACATCTCTCGGGTGTAATAAAGTAATATCACATTATGGAAACGGAAAATATCTCTCACTACCTGTCATAGCAAAATAGATTACCATAGGCTTGGGAAAGGATCAAACCTCCACCACATGGCGTAAGCACCTAGGATAAACTATCAAAGAGGTCTTTTAAAAGGGTTGTAACGTTAGGTGTAGGGATATGGAATACACGGTTTTGTTGGATATAGGCAGTCTTTACTGGTGGCGAGTTAACAATCTTGGTTAATTACATGTACAATATGGCGTTGCTAAGCCAAGACTAGACTCGACTTAAGCTAATAAATGAAAAATAACAAAAACATAAAATGAACATAGAATGAAAATGGATGGTAGTCCGTATGTTTTTCTCTTTTCTTGTTTCTATTTTTTTTTTCTTTTTCTTGTTTTTTCGATTTTTTTTTTTTTTTTTTTTTTTTTTTTTTTGCATGCACTCTTTCCCTACCATCCAAAATAATACATCGTAGGGAATGAATATTCCCCTTACACTTGAATTTTTACATACTTTACAATAAACTAATCTAATGACTTGAATTAAGAAAATCAAAACACTTGGAGTACTTTTAAGATTAACGTACATACGGGGGTAATATATGATGTTCTTCCCCATTACTCCATAAAATAAGTACTTTACCCATGAGTCCCAATCGTCCCAAAACAATATGTACAAGGATATGACTCGACTTAGCAACCATGTAATCAATTAGATAGTTAACTTAGGGTTTAACAAATAACAATAATGCACTAAAAATGAGTGCATACACGGAAGGCTAAGGCGATTTGGGTGTACATTTAAGTGGGGTGTAACAAATTCTCCCTTTAAGTAAAATGCTTAAAGTTAGAAACGAAAAGATAGGCTCGGAGGGGTGTACTATGGGTTTCGTGTACTAAAAATGAGTACAATGCTAAGGTGTGGGAAAAATTAGTTGACTTAACTAGCCAAGTAATATGACTTAAATGGTCAAGTAATTATTATACGGGTTTAACACAAGGGTGATCCTAATGCCTCTTATCATGTAGTAAATCCTACTACACGAATGTAGTCTCACTAGCGGTCTCGGGATGCATCACTAACGCAAGTTCTAGAATCTAAATGCTACCGGTACACTCATAAGCACTAATAGTAAATGCTTTTCCTATCAAATCTAAAGGCGAACCTCACATATTTGGGTGGAAAATTTTTCTGAATAGTACGGTTTTGTGCTAGTCATACAATCTCCTATCCATGAGACGCTTGCTATGACTAAAGTTTCACTCCTAAATGTTGTAAAAAATTTTAAATTTGGCGCTAAAATTGCACTAACAAGTATTTCTCATAGTTTTATTACACATCTACTATTAAACAAACAAACTCAAGCGAAAGTGTATTTGTAAGGTATCATCATTTTACCCTCCCCTTACACTTAGGATGAACATTGTCCCCAATATTCAAGTAAAGAATGTAAAAGTGAAATAAGTAAAAAGAATGAAATCAAATACTCCCCTGATTCGCTCGGTATGGATAATAAGGTGGCCAGGTTAGATCTTCCTCCAAGAAAATGAACAATCAAAGCTTCCCTTCCAGAATATAAATCATCTTCTTGTCATACATAACCTGTAAAACCTGAGAAAACAGACAAGGCAACCTCGCATAAAATCGGCGGCAATCTACATATGCTAATAAATCCTAGAAAACAAAATAAGATATAATGCTTGTGGAATGAAGTTTGCAGATTTCCTGGAGATTATAAAACTAATAATTCAACCAAAAACTTTAAGACTCCGTTAGAAAAACAGAACTGGTAAAATTTCCAGATTTTTACACGTGACGCCGTCAATAGTAAACTCGTGACGCCATCAGAAGTGACCTGAAGAAATTCTTATGTTAAGTTTCCGAAAAATTTCTGGAAAAACTTGGTCCTACTTCCTGGAAAATCCTGCAAAACTTCATTATGACTCGATACAAGCATTTGACTCTAACAAATACGAATATACATGTTCACTTAATATTGTGGAGAATCATGATCGGTTTTGTTTCTTAAAAACATATTTGGGGTTTCCCCTTACACTTATCTTTTGCAAAAATACCTTTGGGTGAAGTTAAGACTAGGCCAAACAACAAGATAAAGTATTTCCACTTTTTAGTTTTGAAACATGATCTACCAACAATAAAAATAAAGCATGCATACGGAAGCAAATAACAAACAAACAAATAAAAATCACACAAAACATGGGTTGCCTCCCAAGAAGCGCTTTTCTTTATTTACGAGTCTTGTAGCTAGACTCAAGGTTATGGGTTACTACGTTTTCCTATCTCGCAAAATGAATGCGGTTTCAAACATCTTAACCAATTTCTCATCCTTCCTATATTCGGGGCCTAAAGCTAAACATTTCGAGTAATAGATCTCTTTCTTTTTGTAACCTCCAATGTTTCTCTCTTCCTCACTCTTAACCTTAATCACGGGGATGTTGTCAACATCGAGATCCTCAACTTCTCTAAACCTCTCTTCTTTATGGGGCATCCTATATCTAATGTTTTTCTCTTCGGTTGCGAATGTGATAGTGCCCTCATCATGGTTGTAAGTCATTTTAGAGGTTTTGACAAAAGGTTCTCCTAAAACAATCTGACACAAAGACTGATCAATAATTCCCCTAACATCTTCTAAGATCATGAAGTCGCACCTATAAACAAAATCCCCAATGAAAACATGTAACCCTCTAACCCGCTCAACAAAATTACTCATGCGATTAGGGTTGTAAGGGTCCCGCCTAGGTTTCAACTTTTTGTTCATGATCCAATTATAATAAAGCCTAGACATGATGTTCATTGGTGCCTTTAAATCGATATAAGTGTGTTCTCTAAACATGTGACCAATTATGCATGGGACCTTAAGATTCATAGAATTTTGTTTCCTAATCCATGGGTGTTTTCGGTACTTTGTGGGGCAAGGGCATTTTAGAAGGAACTTATGATACCTCAATTCCTCAAGGGTTGGTGTGGAGCTCCTAAATATTCTATAATCATCCCATGGCCCTTTCCTACAAGTGTTACTCCCTAGCTCGGTTTCACCTTTATTTTCTGTTTTAAGTTGGTTATGTTGCAAAATAACTTCCTTGGGCAAGGTAAATCTAGTTAAGAAGTAGGAAGCAAGATCGTCCCAAGAGGAGACGGATCTTTCAGGGAGTTGGTATAACCATCGAAGAGCCCGACCATGTAAAGAGAATTGAAAGAGGGCTAAGAGTTCCCCTTCTTGAGTATCAACACCTAATCCTATAGAATTGGTAATTTTTAGGTAGTCCTCAAGGTGTTGGGCCGGATTTTCGAAAAAGTATCCATAGAATGCACACCCGACTTGCACCAATCGAATGGTGCTGGATTGCAAGCGGATGGACCTTATGGGTGAGTGGATTGGTTGTGATAGGTTGATGGGTTCAAGGATGTTACCACCTTCCATGATGTCGGATGGCAAAGAGTTACGAACAAAAACACGAAGAAATAAGATAGACTAAAGAGAACCTAAAAATAAAAATAAAATCTTACTAGAAAGGAATCTAGCAAGTAGACCTAATAAAAAGAGATTCTAACCTAGACAATAACTATTCCCCGGCAGCGGCGCCAAAAACTTGATGCGTAGGGATTGCACCAGGCTTTACCTCTCGAGGGATCTCGAAAAGCTTACAACCCCCACCAGGCAGTGTACCTGATCGATGTAGTATAGTATAATGACAAGTACCGGGGGATTGATCGTTCAGCTAGGAATAGTGTCGCTAGGATTAGAAAACCTAAAGACTAGGTCTAGAGATGAGGGATGATTCTTTTTGTATTTTTATATTTTTTTAGAAAGCAAGAAAAAATCTCGGGTTTGAAGGAGTTGGGCGGAATTAGTTGCTAATCAACTAACCCAATACTAAGATGCAACCAAAATAAAATACTAAAAATAAAAATAAACTAAATTATACTAAAGTTGTGAGCAATATGTGGGAGAATTGTGTTTACTTAGATTTCACTACTCCCTAGATATCTTTTACACGTTAATTACTTGTTATAGTTGCGTGGATGACGGATTGTATTCCTTAATACCATTCATGGGGTGGCGTACTTACTTCCCCAATCCTATGAGCGCCTACTTCACTCCTATGTCGAGCCGGCTAAGAAGCTCCTAACATGGGATCACTAGAATTTGCTCATGCATTAAATACAACCAATAAAACCTAGTACACATCGGTTCATGTTTCCTAAGACGTTCAAGCATGTTACACAATGGAGATCTGCCAGTTTTCTTAAGCCTAACATTGAAATCATTCATCCAATACAACCATAAACAAGTAATCAACACATAATTAACATCTAGGTTTCATTAGATCCAAGCAAACACAAGATAGATCTAGCCTAGCATGTTGAAATCAAGACAAGCATAAGATATAATCAACCAACACATAGACATATTGATTGAATTAAGAGAAGACTTATCTCAATAGAACATGAAAGGATTCAAGGGGTGAAAACCCTTGAAAACACTGTAAAATACGACCTAGGGTTTACAAAGTTCGGCCCTAGTTTCTCCACACAAGTTCCTCTCTTTTATGAATGAAAAATAGAAAACTATATATAGATTTTGATAGGTGACGGCGTCAAGAACAAATGTCTGACGCCGTCATCTCGCCGCCAAATAGTTTCTCGGACTGCCTAGATCTGGGTCTGACGCCGTCATGTGTTTCCCTTGTGCAGGCCGTCACCAATTTAACTCTTGACGCCGTCAGGATCTTCCTCTTGACGCCGTCAGGTACTGTTCTCAGCATGGAAAATTAAGTCTTTGGCGTTTTCTTCACTTTTATGCTCCAAAAACGTCCGAATTGTTTCCTTTTCCAGAATTCACTCCCAAAGTACCTAAAATCACAAAAGGAACGATTTAGGGTAATATTTGATCAAATAAATTCAATTCCGGGCTTAAATGACCCCCTAAAAGTGGTTCATTTTTTGCCTCATCAGCACCTTTACTCCATCTGCATCATCTGCGCCGCCACCACCACCACCATCGTCACCACCACCACCGTCTGCACCGTCACCACCACCACCACCACAGTCTGCACCGTTACCCCCACCACCACCGTCTCCATCATTATTCCCAAACATGGAGATGAGTTACTCCATCTGCATCGTAACCACCACCACCATCGCTACCGTCTTTCCGTTGTGTAACCACTGCATCAATCTTCACTACACCACCGTCACACAGCCGTCGTCAATCTTCTTCAGGTTAATTTGTACATATAACATTCTTATTTATTTAATTTATATAAATAAATTAATTAATTAATTTTAATGTTTAGGTAGAGGTAAGGAGGTTGTCGTTTTATATTGAATGTTATGACATCTTATGGCATCGATGTGTATATTTGTGGCATGAGATTAAACGTTAGGGCATCAAATTTTATTAGTGTATATGTGTTTGTGGTTGATGTTTTTCGTTAAATGTTTGTATGTTTTAGTGCATCGCTGAACATATTAGAGCATGAGTGAGCATGATTATGACCATCCATTTGTATGTTTTGTGCATCATTGAAAATACTTGCTCATCACGAGATAGATTAAGGCATCTATTTGTATGATTAGTGCATCAAGAATAGTTTAGGGCATCAAATAGCTTGTTACAACATCTGTTTGTGGGCATCAAATATGTTACGACATGTGTTGGCTTGAATTAATGCATCATGATTGGTGACGTACAAACACAACATATATAAGATACATATTATATAAGTATATCTCCGAAGGTTGCAAAGGAAATATGCAACCCTAGTCGTTTTCCCAACGAAGGATGAAATCGAGCTCGTTGGTTCGGTGTCGTGAATTGTGAAGTGAATGTGAAGGGGGTTTATGGGAACCCTAATTATACTACAAGTAACACAAAGGAAAACAAGTAAAAATGCACAAATAAGAGAACACGTATGCCTAATCACGTAATTAAAACTAAAAACGTAAGTTAAACTTAAAACAAACCGCACGAAATAAAAAGTAGATTTAAGGCCTTACTACTCCTACGGGTATGAAAATAATTTTCCTAATTTCTAAATGACAAAATAATATTATGGGAAAAATAAAAATATTTGTATGACTTTTTATTTAATTTTTATTAATTAAAAACTATTTTTAAATATTTAAAAAGTAAGAAAAATGCAAAGTAATTGAAATAAAGTGAGAAAAATGCAAATTTAATTTTGAAAAATCTAAAATATCCTAAAACTATTTTTGAAACTAAAAATATAATTTTTTGGCTTTTTAATTAATTTTTATGAATTAAAAACTATTTTTAAATATTTTAAATATATTAAAAATGCAATTAAATATGAAATTAACCTAGAAAAATATAATTTTAATTTTGAAAATTATAAAATACCTAAAAACTAATTTTAAAACAGAAAACTAATTTTTTTGGATTTTTACTTAATTTTTATGAATTTAAAATGATTTAAAAATACTTAAAAACTAATATTAATTATTAAAAATACTAAATGAGCTAAGAAAAATCTAAAAATTTTATTGAAATTCTAAAATATTATTAAGAACATGGGAAAAATAAAATGGACATATCACTTATCCCTAATCAGCAGTTGGACACATAAGCAGTTGCAATAAGTACTTAATTATAAGCAAATCTTAACCTATAAGCACCAAAAGCTCAAGAAAGGTAAAACATACAAGATTAAGCTTATAGCAACTAATCAAACCCAAATAAGCACAGAGAATAAGCAGATCATACAGTAACAATATTAGACAGAAAAGGGTGTTGAGCAGCCCTATTTAACAGTTTAATAAAAAGCACTTAATAAGCTAATTGTGCCAAAACAAGAACAGATATGGAACACTTGAACTACAAAATACCTAAAAAACATAAAAGCCCTAATTTCTAAGCACCAATTGAACCCTAATTAGATCCTAGATCTGATGGCTGTGGACAGGTTATATGCAGTTAATTGACTTTTGCATTGCACTAGAACTTTGACTAAATCTAGTTTAAACAGCTTAGATCTTACCCTAGGTGTTTATTGAGAATATTTAAACACTAAAAACACAAACACAAACACAAACACAAAATGCCATGATTGAACAAGTATGCAGGATCAGATCATCACGTAAGCAGAAAGAAATGGATTTTGATGCAATTTTAACTTTTTGCTATGTAACCTATGAGTTTAATGCTTGAACTAAGTTACCTATGCCTAATATAGTGTAGTGATGCAGAAAGGACACACATAAAACAACAAGATCACTCATAATTCAATTAATCCAAACACCATTAAAAGGTAAGTTTACACTACCATTTGCAGATTTAAGGCTTGAATTACCAATCTAATAATTAATGCAGATAACCAAACTAAAATTAAACCTAAATGAGCATTAAGATCTAACAAACAACACCAGGAACAGATAAATGCTGATTTGGCTATATGTAGACAGTGAGAAATTGAAATCTATACTAAAACATGCAAGACCACATTATAAGCATTCATTAAACTTCAATAAGCTAAACTAAGCAGGCATAAGCTAATAGAACAATTACTATAAACTAGAAATGCAGAATAATATTAAAAGGGAGACTTACTTGGAACAATGGAAGGACATGGGAATGAGTTCAAGCAAATGAGATAAGCTCAAATAAGCTATGAGAGAGCTTTCTGAGCTTATCCAGGGAAGTTTTGAGCTTATACAAACCTATGTTCCCTTCCTTTATTGTATTTTCATATTTTTTTAAAGATTTTCTTAGTTATTTTTGGATTTTTATGCAAAATGAGATGAAAGCAGAAAGTAAACTTGAAAAAGCTTTTAACTTGCTTAAATTCACTTAGAGAAGCAGAAAGTAAAGGACTTGAATCATGAATAAACTTAACTTGAATAATTGCTCAAAACGTTATTAAAACTAGATTTTATCAAAACATTAACAGAGATTACAAAGCAGCAGTATCACATTAATTTAACAACAGAAATAAGCTAATCTACCCTATTCTACAATAAGCTAATCCTAATCCTACTCCTAGTTACTTCAATCGGTGAGGAGGGGAGGGTCTTTTATAGGCGAGCATGAGCCTAGGGTTCCCTTGAGGAAGCTCCCAGAAACAATCTTCCACCGTTTGATCTAATCCACTAGAACATTCTTGGTTCCCATCATTTTTTAGCCATTGATCATTCTTCCAGTAGGTTCCATCCAATGAAATAGCTTCATTTGTCCACGTGAGTGATGATGTGACGTTTTCTGACACCCTGGCAGAGGATTCCAGAAGGGTACGAGGTTTCTAGATTTGGTGAAATGATGGGTGAATTAGGGGGAACGAAGGTGAACAGTAAAAGGGGGTAAAAGGGCGCGTTTTTATCATGGGTTTAACCGAGTAATTAACATTTTTGACTTGGGTTTGGGTAACAGGCAAGTGGGGATCTGGTTGTTTAAAGGATTGGGCTTGGGTGGTATCATGTGCCAAGGGTGTAATGGGTTAGGGATTGGATTTGGATTGTTGGTTTATTTTGGGTTTTAGTAGTTATAGGTTTAGTGATCCGGTTTAGTTTGTAGTATTAATCATAAGGACTAAAAGTGTATTTTCTGAAAACTGGGGGACCTTTTCTGCCATACTTTATAAATATTATCCAAGGGCCTAACTTGTACATCTTGAATATTTGAGGGACCTTGATGCATTTTCTTCAATATTATCTTTCAAGGATCATTCTTGATAATTATGAAACTCTAGGGACTGAATCTGCCAAATCTTCAAAACTTAGTTTTCAAGGGCCTCTTTTGACAATTCTTCATTGAGGGACTTGATTTGACTTTTTAGCTCATTTTGACCATTTTAACTTTCCCGGCTCCGGCTTTTGACTATTTCCACATCTCGTGATCGTTTTTGGTAATTTTGCTCGGTTTTTGTCCTTTTCTCATATTTTCTTACCTGCATGTATAAAAACACAAAAACATACATATTTGGCATTTATTGGTCGGTTTTTGGTCTTTTAGGTCTGATTTTTGGTCAAATAAAGGTATGTGTTTTCACACATACCAAAATCTCCCGGACTAAGATATTGTTGTGTCCTCACGCAATGTTATGAGCTCACATTCTTAAAACCTAAAATTCCTCATCTCTTTTTACTAACTTTGAAAGTAGCAAAATATTCAAAAGAGACTACTAAATTTTAAATCCCAAAAATGCCCCGATTATCCTACTTATTCCTACTTAAATATTTACATTTTCTACTTTATTCGTGTGACGGTATGTTAACTTTCATTATCTTTTGATAACTTTCAGGATCAATGAGTAGGAAACACGACTCATGGAGAAGTGACCATTCGGATAAAATTCATCGTCCCTTATTTTTCACGAGTTCCCAAACCAAGCGTAAAAACGAAATCATTGTTTATTTACAAGTTAGATGCTAACACTACCCATGGAAGTTACCTGTGATTATTATTTACCTCTTACTCCCATATTCCTATTTTCCTCTATTTATTTTATTTTTGGTAGGATAATGAATTTCTTCATTTCCTCGTGTTTACAATTATTAGTCCGATAAAGGCACAAAGTTTAAACGCTAAGTAGTTTCCAAACTTTCCCTCAAAAACCCTTGCATACAAAGATGAGGTTCACATGGAGGTCTCTGATTTAACATGATTTTGAGGGTATGCCTTTTATTTACGACCGAAACATCCCATGTCTGAGACCCGAGATGGAAGCTTTTTATTAGGTGATGAGTGTGTAAATACTCATCATTTTTACCTAATCTAAGCTGCCAAAACATCCAAAAACACTCAAATATGCATCATAATACTGAAAATATCCTAGAAATGTGTTTTATATGTTTCAGATGCAAAATGATCAAAAGAAGATGAAATATGAACAAAGTTTGCATAATTGGTAGTTTTAGTCCCTCAACTTTCAAAACTTGTCAAATCTAGTCCCTGGTTATTCTAAAAACATGAAAAAATCACGAAAGGTCCTTTTTGAATCACAAATTACATATTTAGTCCTTTGGTGCAAAGTTTCACAAAATTACAAGTTTAGTCCCTCAACTTTGCAAAATTGACAAAAATGGTCCCTGGGATGTAAAAACTTTGAGAAAATCAATTTTTGTCCTTGTGCTACTCATCTTTGGCAAGAATGGTCCTTGGTTGGAAAGTTTGGTGTATTTACATGATTGGTCCCTGAAGTTTCAAAGTATGGCAGATTTAGTTCCTGGGAATTTTAAAAGTGAAAAATCAACATGTTACCTTGGACTATGGAAACTTGGCAGAATTTAACCTTGAAACAACCTTGGGAAAAATACCACAACCACCCCCAACTTTCGGTAAATTACAAAAGTGGTCCTTGAGATAACTATACAACCAACCGGACCCTTTATTAATATTACCCAAACCCAAAGCCTAATCCAACACCCCTGATCCAGCCCCAACACCCAAGCCCAATCAAAAGCCCAATCCACTCCATTTTATTATTTAAAACGGTCAAACCGTTTGACCAAGCAACCCTTCCACCCAAACCGTCTCCCCCTCCAATACCACCTCTGCAAAACCACTTCCCCCACCATCACCACTTGCAATCCCTCATCATCACCTCCCCACACCCCTTTACACCTAACATCACCTCCACAATTAATGATCCACCCCTCTGTTACACGCAACAGAGCAATTTGCTCTGTTCTTATTTTGGCGCCAAAACAAGCAAACGGCTGAGATTGAGCCTCACTCATCCAACGTCCAATTTTATTGATGGGAAATGATCAGGATGCTCCAAGGAACCCTAATCCTCAAGTATAAATAGAAGAGAAGCAGCAAGAAAGAGGAAGCATTCTAATTAGTATTTATGTATGTCGTTTAGTTAAATTTTCAAATTTTAGTGTATTGTTTAGCTTTTAAGCATTGTATCAAGCTCTTTCAGTGTAATCTTAACCTTTTCTAATAATCAAATTCAAGTTTTAGTATCTGTCTTAGTTTATGCAATTTCATTTTTATTTCAAAAATTCTCATTAGCTTAATTGTTGTTTCTGTTTAATGATTTGGACTCCTAGGCTCACAGAAGCTCCTATATAGCTTATAAAAGCTATTAATAACCCTTAAAATCAGTTTAGTAATAAAAAATCAAAAATACCAAAAAAGTCAATAAAAGTCAAAACTCAGGTTTCATGGTGATTTAAGCTGGAGCAGGGTGAATTTTGGATGGCCTTGGTTTAGAGGTTTGTGGAAACCTATAGGATTGGTCTGTGGCCTTTTGGTTAATGATCTTAAGCAGGGAGGCATATTGTAAGCTCAATTCATTCAAATTCTCCATTCCATTGTTCCACTACTTATTAGCTGCTTATTTATGCTTATTAGTTCATAATAACTTGATGCAATTTAGTTTCTATATCAAGCACTTTGTTTAGCTTTGAAAATCTTGAAAATAGTTAATTAAGGTAGTGTTTGGATCAGTGAAGTTAACTGATCTCCAAGGTATTGCAGCTGTTATTTGTGGTTTCAACAAGTCTCTTTAGGTCTATATAGCTCACCAAAGTCATAAAAAAGGGTGTGTATTTGTGAAAAAGTCAAAACTCACTTCAATCTCTTGTAAATTGGTGACTGTAAGGATTTTAGAGATCTAGGTTGCTCACATCAGTTCATTAGTTGTTGTTATAGCCTAAATACATATAATATTAGCTTAATATTGCATAATCAGTCACTTAGATCCAATCAAAACTAACAAAAGTCAATTTGGTTTCTAATCTCAAAAAGTCAAAATTGTACACTTAGGCAGAAATCCAAAAATTCAAGGAATTTTCCTGAATTTTGTGGTTAGCTTCAGACCTTAAGCTTTTCACAAGTCAAAGTCTATCAGCTTAATTTTCAAATCCCATGCCTGGCTTATTTTTGTGATTTTTTGTGTAGCTTACACAAGGCCTTATTTAGACATGCAGGGCAAGGTACTGCCCTGCACCAGGGTACTTGTGATTTTGGTCAAATTTCATTTCCCCCTCCTGGGTGCATTTAGAAACTTTAGGCCTTGAATTTTAGCTTTTTGAAAAGCTCTACAGCTTATCTTTCTAGATCAAGTTTTAAATTGGATCTCAGTTCTCATATAGATAGCTTATTTTGGTCTTTAAGTTTGCTTATTTTTCTCTTGTGTACTGAATACTCAGTATACAATCACCAATATTCCCAAGACCATAGCTAGTTCATTAGTGGGCCCCACCCTTAGCTTATTGGCTTTTTGGAAAGCCAAGCAGCCCATCTTGATAGTTCACGGCTTATTTCTCCATTTCAAGCTTATTTGATAGGGCTGCAAGTAGCTTCTAGGTTGTCCATTTCTCTGAGTACACTGAGTGACTCAGTCTTTGAGCCTGTATACCAAGCCTCACCCAGACCTCACTAATAAGCCATAAGCCTAGCTTATTGGCTTATTTTGAAGTTGACCAGGTCAACTTGGAAGGTCAAGTTTTAAATTGGACCCCTGACCTTTTCTGTGGACCCCACAGAGGTCCAAAAGTCCATGTTTGAGGCCTGTCTTGGCCTAATAGTTTGATAAGTGCTTATTTTGTTACCATTGCTTATCCAGAGTGCTTATTTGTGCCATTTGCCTTATTTCAAGTTGTTATCCATCTGTTTGAGCTTATTTGTTCATTTGATAGCTTTTTCACAAGTTCACAAGTCCTAATAAGCTATTAAACCAACTGTTAAGCACAAGGGGGTGCACATAGCTTATTAATAAGTTATAACAAAAGTTTCTTCATAAAAATTTTCTTTTTTTAGCTTATAATCAGTAGTCAAAAAGAAAAACCAACAAAAACCAACTTTAAAAATAGTGATAGTTTCTATTTAATAGGATCTATCTTTTTAATTTTTCTTTTCAGCTTATTATTAAGCACTTCATCATTTTTATATTTTTCTTAATTTTATTTTATCTTAAAGTATTTTCAGTAATTTTCTTAGATTTTTCTCTTTTCATTTAGTAATTATTAGAATTAAAATTAGTTTAATTAAATAATTAAGTAATATTAGTAATTAAATAGTTTTATTAATTTTTACTTAACAACAGTACCTTTTTATTTTTTTCCTAGGTTTTATAAATCATTTAGTATTTTTAGAAAGTAGTCTCTTAATTTCTACTGTTCATTTTCTAATTTTCTTAATTAATTTAGTTAAATTAGATTTGACTTAATAATTAAGTTAATAATTAGTAAAATAGTCTAAATATAATTATTAGAAACTTTTTATAATTTTTTAGGATTCCTGTGATGGTTAATTAGATTTATAAATTTTTCTTTAATTTTCTAAGTCATTTTTAGTATTATTAGTAATTTAAATTAGTTTAAATAGTTTAATTAATATTATTAGTATTTAATTAATATAAAATCCACAAAAAAGACAAAATTAAGTATTTATAATTTTATTTTAAGTTATTTTTGAATTTTAAAAATTAATTTTGCAATTTTCTAGTTTAAATTTGTATTATTAAGTTTTTCAGTTAATTAGTTTTAAATTAAATAGTTAAATAGTTTTTATTTAAATAATTAATAATTAATAATAAAATAATCAAAAAAATAATTTTCTTTTTAATTTCATTTTCTTTTATAATTAAGTTTGTAAAATTTTCATTTGCACCCCCTGTAGTTTTAAATTGTTTAAAACTCACCTTTTCTTCAGTCTGTAATCAATTCTGATTTGTGTTTGTGTAATCATATATGTGTTTCTGTTATTGTTAATACTGTTTCAATTGTTCAAATACCAAGTAATCAGTAGCATAATCAATTTTAAATCATCTTTGGTTACTGTCTTCAGTGCCATTCATTCCCAAAAACGTTTACAAATACAATTTCAATCTCGTTGGGACTTAACGACCCGGGGATTTCCCTGTACTTCCACGGATTTAAACACTTGACTTTTTCTCCCAGGTGGGCTTATCAACTGCACCCGGTTGACTGGTTGGTTTGGGAGGAGTCAAAATTTGGCGCCACTGCCGGGGAGGTTGTTGCGTATTTTAAGACGTTTAGGTTTAGTGGTTTTCAAAACCCCTCTTGTACAAATACCATCACTTTGTAAATTTTTGTGAAAATCAAAATTATAACTGAAAAAGTTCATTAACACTTTTCCTGAAGTGTTAAAAACACCAAAAAATCATAAACAACAAAACAAACGGTGAAGTTAAATTACTTCGTTTACTTTAAGATTACAACCTACACAGGTGGAATACAAAAGTTCTGACATTAAATTGCGAACTGAA
This sequence comes from Artemisia argyi, assembly GCA_030686995.1. Taxonomy (NCBI): domain Eukaryota; kingdom Viridiplantae; phylum Streptophyta; class Magnoliopsida; order Asterales; family Asteraceae; genus Artemisia; species Artemisia argyi. The sequence goes on along the minus strand of JARVZY010011624.1, from coordinate 8,370 downwards.
AAGAGATCCATTCATTCTCTTCCGCCACCCTGCGAGTAATCTTGAAGGAACGATTTCGGTTAACGAATCAGTTCCAAAAATATTGTCCAAGTTTTTTCACCCATACATGAAAAGCCAAAAACATTTTGCTGTGAATAATTACATAAAAGATTACCACCGCAAACCAAGGCAGAACACCTACCAACTGGGGGTGTGAACATAATAAGTTCCCAAACACAAGATAAAAACTTGCCATTGTATCCCTGTGAGTGGTGTACCTTTTATAGAGAAGCCATTCACCTGTGATTATTGGTTTAAGTTCACTGTGGTTTTGCCTCGATCTTGTTTTGGAAAATTGTTTTTAGTGCATGCGCACTCGTTCACAATCACGACGCAATCGTCATAAAAACATAACCGAGTTACGTACTGTTGAAGAAGAACACACGATAAAAATGGACGACGAGCCCCCAACTCCCAAGGAGGAGATAGTTCCTGACACCCGAACAATGGAGGAACTATATCAACCTACCATGCACGGGAGAGGTGGACTCATTGCACCACTTACAATTGGAGCCTCGGATTTTGGACTAAAACATAACATGATACAGCAGGTCCAAAATTCGTGTCAGTTCCACAGTTTGCCGGGTGACGATGCTAACAAGCATCTCGATAAATATTTAACCATCACCGAGAGCATGAAACAAAATGGCGTCACCGAAGACGGCCTGCGTTTATACCTGTTCCCATATTCTCGCACTCATCATGCGACTGCTTGGTTCGATCGACTTCCTAAGAATTCGATCCATACCTTTGATGAGATGGTTACTAAGTTCTTGGCTAAATACTTTCCACCATCCATGGTTACAAAGCTGAGAAACGATATTAGTAACTTCAGACAGCTTCCCGAAGAGTCCTTATTTGAGGCATGGGAACGCTACAAACTTGCTATTGATCGGTGTCCCAATCATAACATGCTTCTTGTCACCATTATTGATACCTTTTATAATGGTTTGACACTTCGTCATCGTGACACCATCAATGCTGCTGCTGGGGGCACCTTTATGAAAAGGACCCCTGAAGAGTGTTATGACTTAATCGAAAACATGACTGCCCATCATAATTTTTGGGACTCCCCTGCAGAGAGGAATGACTCATGTAAGTCAGTCACTCCGGCAAATAATGAAATAGCTGCTCTTACCAAAAAGTTTGATGATTTGTCTGCTGCGGTTCTCCGAATTCACTAGACAAATCACAATCAGCAGATTAAAACTGTCAGTTGTGAAACTTGTGGTGGTCCACACCCGTACCATGAGTGCCCAGCGTCCGGTGGCTTCACTCAAGAGAACGTATTCGCAGCCCAAGGTTCCTACAATACGGGAGGTAATTCTTACCAACCGCAAAGGGACCGAAATCTGTTGAGCTATCGTTCCAATAACTACATTGGACCACCGGGATTTAATCAGTCCCAGAACCAAAATGGTCAAAACAGAAACCAGAACTTTAACCAGAATCAGAACCAGAACCGAATGAACCAAGGTTTTAACAACCAAGGGAATTTCAACTCTGGTCAACACCAGGTTCAACAAAATCAAAACCAAGGGAATTATAACCGTAATCAGGGTCAGAACAATTACCATAAGGGTAATTTTCAACAACAAAACCACTTCCAGGGTAACAACAACCAGCAACATGGGAATTTCCAGAACAATCGGGCTCAAAATTTTCCTAATCAAAATCAAGCCATTATTCCAACTGGACCATCATCTGATGAGTTATTAAAACAGTTTATGAAATCCCAAGATGAATTGAACAAAATGCTGGTCAGTCAGATCTCTGAATTGAAGAAGTCTTTAAATGATCGACCCTCGGGCTCAGGTACTTTACCTAGCAACACGATCGCTAATCCGAGTGGCGATGTAAAGGCGATCACCACAAGAAGTGGAGTTTCTTATAAAGGACCCACATCTCCGTCTACCACTTCTCCTGTCCAGGTAGAGGAATGTGATACTGAGGATACTACGGATACGGTACTTCCTACTAATAACGGAGGTGCCAATGACATCCCTCCTCCAGTTGTCCCGGTCCCGACTCCCCCTAAAAGAGTCGTGTTTGAAACTCCCGAAGGTCCTGTTGAAAATCCGAAAGCCAACCCAAAACCATCGATTCCATATCCCTCACGATTGCAAGACCAGAAGCTCCGTGAAAAAGCTAATCATCAGATGAAAAAAATTTTCCAAATTTTCCAAGATCTACGCTTTGATATTAGTTTTGCGGATGCTCTCCTTTTAATGCCCAAATTCGCATCGACAATCAAAAACCTATTGAGCAATAAAGAGAAACTGTTTGAGATGGCACGAACTCCACTCAATGAAAACTGCTCTGCAGTTCTGTTGAAGCAGCTTCCCGAGAAGCTAGGAGACCCTGGGAAATTTCTAATACCATGTATTTTCCCCGGGATGGTTGAGTGCTTTGCCTTGGCCGATCTTGGTGCAAGCATCAACTTAATGCCCTACTCAGTTTGGAAAAAGCTCTCTCTTCAGGAACTCAGTCCCACATGCATGACTCTCGAGCTTGCAGACCATTCAATTTCACGTCCCCTTGGTATTGCCGAGGACGTATTTGTAAGAGTGGGAAAGTTCCATTTTCCGGCAGACTTTGTCGTTGTTGATTTCGATGCGGATCCAAGAGTTCCTCTCATTCTTGGGAGGGGATTCTTAAGGACGGGTCGTGCATTGATCGATGTTTTCGATGAGGAAATCACATTATGAGTTGGCACTGAAGCGATAACATTCAACCTTGATCAAACCTCGAGATACTCCTCGAATTATGATGCTGAATCGGTTAACCGAATTGATGTCATTGACATTGCATCTGAGGAGTATGCTCAGGAAATCCTTGGATTCGCTGATAGTTCTCCGAATGGCAATCCCACTCCCTCTTCTCACCCGATAATCGCTAATTCTTCTCCTTCCCTCACTCTGTTTGAGGGAAGTGATTTCGTCCTTGAGGAAATTGAGGCCTTTCTCAAAAGTGAATCGGTTCTCGAAGGAATTGATAACCAAGAGATTGACCCAGAGGGGGATATCTTTCTCCTTGAGAAATTATTGAACAAAGATCCCTCTCCTCTTCCTGTTCTGCCTCAACAACTTCATAACGTGGAAATCAAATATGTTGAGAAAAATGATGATTTCCCGAGGTCGAACTTAAGGACCTGCCTCTTCATCTAGAATATGCATTCTTGGAAGGTAACGATAAGTTACCAGTCATTATTGCGAAAGATTTAAAGGATGAGGAGAAAACTGCGCTGCTTAAGGTTTTAAAGTTCCACAAACAAGCAATTGCTTGGAAGCTCTCAGACATAAAGGGTATTAACCCGGATTTTTGTACACACAAAATCCTAATGGAGGATGACTTTAAGCCTGCCGTGCAGCATCAAAGACGGGTAAATCCAAAAATCCACGAAGTTATCAAGCAAGAAGTTCTAAAACTTCTCGATGCTGGATTGATTTACCCCATATCAGACAGTCCTTGGGTTAGCCCCATACATTGTGTTCCAAAAAAGGGTGGCATTACGGTTGTCACAAATGAGGATAACGAGTTGATACCAACTCGGTTGGTTACAGGATGGCGAGTATGTATCGATTACAGAAAACTTAACGAAGCCACCCGCAAGGACCATTTTCCTCTGCCCTTTATGGATCAAATGCTCGAGAGACTAGTAGGGAATGAATATTATTGCTTCCTCGACGGCTTCTTGGGTTACTTCCAGATTCCCATTGATCCACAGGATCAAGAGAAGACTACCTTCACTTGCCCTTACGGGACATTTGCCTATCATCGCATGCCTTTTGGGTTATGCAACGCTCCGGGCACTTTCCAGAGGTGCATGATGGCTATTTTCCATGACATGATCGGGAAAACCATGGAGGTATTCATGGATGACTTCTCAGTCATCGGGAATTCTTTCGACTCATGCCTCTCCCATTTAGAAAAGATGCTTCAACATTGTAAAGATACAAATCTTTGTCTAAACTGGGAGAAGAGCCATTTTATGGTCAAGGAGGGCATTGTCCTCGGCCATAAAATTTCAAAAAGTGGGATTGAGGTCGATAAGGCCAAAATTGATGTTATTGCTAAGCTACCTCATCCCACCACTGCTAAAGGCATAAGGAGTTTCCTCGGCCACGCTGGGTTTTATCAGAGATTCATTCAGGATTTCTCCAAAATAGCCCGACCCATAACTCATCTTCTTGAAAAGGAAGCTCCTTTCATTTTTTCCCCTGAGTGCGTTGAAGCTTTTTCCACTTTAAAGAAAAGGCTTACCGAGGCACCGATCCTTGTTGCCCCCGACTGGGACTTACCCTTTGAACTTATTTACGATGCTAGCGACTTCGCTATTGGTGCAGTTCTGGGGCAACGCAAAACAAAACATTTTCAGCCAATACACTACGCAAGTAAGACCATGACTGAAGCTCAAACGCACTATACCACCACAGAAAAAGAATTATTAGCTGTGGTATATGCCTTTGAGAAATTTAGGCCTTACTTAATCCTAACCAAATGCGTGGTGTATATGGACCACTCGGCTTTGAAATACCTGTTTGCTAAACAGGACGCAAAGCCAAGACTGCTCCGTTGGGTCCTGCTCCTTCAGGAATTCGTTATAATCATACGAGACAAAAAAGGAGCAGAGAACCTTGCAGCTGATCACTTATCCCGGTTAGAGAATCCTCATCAGGATATTCTCGAGAGAAAAGAGATTAATGAAACCTTTCCTCTGGAAACTCTCAATCTAATCTCTACCCGGGATGATACCACTACCTCATGGTTTGCCGATTTTGCAAATTACCATGCGGGTAATTTCGTTGTGAAAGGGATGTCGTCCCAACAGAAAAGAAAATTCTTTAAAGATGTAAAACATTACTTCTGGGACAACCCCTACTTGTTCAAAATCTGTGCGGATCAAGTCATCCGACGGTGTGTCCATGGCCAAGAAGCCATGGAAATTCTTAAAGCTTGTCATGATGGACCCACGGGGGGACATCATAACCCAAACTACACCGCCAAAAAGGTGTTTGATTCGGGGTTCTTTTGGCCCACAATCTACAAAGACGCCCATGAACTCATCAAAACATGTGAAGCTTGCCAGCGTCACGGGAATATTTCCAAAAAGAATGAGATGCCGCAAAACGCCATCCAAGTCTGTGAAATATTTGATATGTGGGGCATTGATTTTATGGGGTCGTTCCCGTCTTCACGAGGGAATAAATACATACTCGTGGCTGTCGACTATCTGTCAAAATGGGTCGAAGCAAAAGCTTTACCCACCAACGATGCCCGAGTAGTCGTTAAATTTTTGAAGTCTCTCTTTGCCAGATTCGGGACTCCTCGTGCCATTATCAGTGATCGTGGCACACACTTCTGCAATGAACAATTTGCAAGAGTTATGCTAAAATATGGTGTAAATCACCGTCTTTCTACGGCATACCACCCACAAACAAGTGGGCAGGTGGAGGTCTCGAATCGGGGTATTAAGAGAATTCTGGAGAGGACGGTGGGAGAAAACCGTGCCTCTTGGTCGGATAAGCTAGATGATGCACTATGGGCTTTTCGCACTGCTTACAAAACACGCATCGGGTGTACTCCATATAAGCTAGTGTATGGGAAAGCATGTCATCTTTCGAACGAATTAGAACATAAGGCGTATTGGGCCTTAAAACATGCAAATTTCGACCTTCAGACAGCGGGTGATCACTGCAAGGTTCAACTAAACGAATTAAACGAACTTCGTGATCAAGCTTATGAGAATTCTTTGATTTACAAGGAAAAAATCAAGAAGATCCACGACTCAAAAATTAAAAACCGTGTTTTCAACATCGGTGACAGAGTCCTTCTCTTCAATTCACGATTGAAGATATTCTCAGGAAAGCTTAAAACTCGTTGGTCTGGGCCATTCACTGTAACAAAAGTGTTTCCATATAGAACTGTTGAGTTATCTCAACCTGACGGTTCCAACTTCAAAGTGAATGGCCATCGGTTAAAGCACTACTTTGGAGGGGACGTACCACCAATGGTTGTCCCGGATCTCCAAACTTTCCCCACGAACCAATGAATTCGGGGATCGAGTCAAGCTAGCGACTCGATAAACAAAAACAGTAACATGTATAAGGGGTTTTCACCCTAAGTGTGGGGGAAGTTACCCCTGCTATGGTCCACCATGTATATATTTCAAAATCAAAAAAAAAAAAAAAATGTGTATATATCTATATAAATAAAGTGAAAAATGTTATTTCCACATTTAGCTTGTAATATTATCCCTTTCCGTTCAAAGAGTCGGCATAATAGCCGGGACTTTGAATATTGAGGACAATATTGAACTCTAAGTGTGGGGGGGGGGGGGGGGAATTCTAGCGAATTTTATCACATTATATCTTCTAGTACCCCCGTTTTTAGCCAAAAATTTTAAATTGTTTTTCACTTTATTTCAAAATTTTTATGGTTATCAGTCCACCTTGTCTAAGCCACAAAAGGACTGGCTAATCCAAGAGCAAACGGATCTTGGTAAAGATATCTCAAAACCGTTGATGGCTGACAATTTGGCCAAAATTGTATGGGATTCAACTTACCATATCTGTAATCGTGAAGAGTTGGCTAGCCCGCAAGGATATGACTTGTGGTAAAGGCAGTGGAAAAACCATAATTGGTAATCAGCTCACCAAGATGACGACTTTATTTCCATCAAAGAGTTGGCTAGTCCAGAAGCAAACGGCTTTTGGTAAAGACAAATCAAATCCGTTGACAGTTGATGATTTGCTCAAAATCATATGGTTATCAGTGTACCATAGTTCTTACTTGAGCTAAAACATTTGACTACTCCAGAAGTAATGGCTTTTGGTAAAGAGACTTCAAATCCATTAAGTTTTCTCAAAAGATTGCTAGGGACTAGCAATATTTTAGTGTGGGGGATTGATGAGTGTGTAAATACTCATCATTTTTACCTAATCTGAGCTGCCAAAACATCCAAAAACACTCAAATATGCATCATAATACTGAAAATATCCTAGAAATGTGTTTTATATGTTTCAGATGCAAAATGATCAAAAACAGATGAAATATGAACAAAGTTTGTATAATTGGTAGTTTCAGTCCCTCAACTTTCAAAACTTGTCAAATCTAGTCCCTGGTTATTCTAAAAACATGAAAAAATCACCAAAGGTCCTTTTTGAATCACAAATTACATATTTAGTCCTTTGGTGCAAAGTTTCACAAAATTACAAGTTTAGTCCCTCAACTTTGCAAAATTGACAAAAATGGTCCCTGGGATGTAAAAACTTTGAGAAAATCAATTTTTGTCCTTGTGCTACTCATCTTTGGCAGGAATGGTCCTTGGTTGGAAAGTTTGGTGTATTTACATGATTGATCCCTGAAGTTTCAAAGTATGGCAGATTTAGTCCTTGGGAATTTTAAAAGTGAAAAATCAACATGTTACCTTGGACTATGGAAACTTGGCAGAATTTAACCTTGAAACAACCTTGGGAAAAATACCACAGCCACCCCCAACTTTCGGTAAATTATAAAAGTGGTCCTTGTGATAACTATACAACCAACTGGACCCTTTATTAATATTACCCAAACCCAAAGCCTAATCCAACACCCCTGATCCAGCCCCAACACCCAAGCCCAATCCACCCCCGTTTTATTATTTAAAACGGTCAAACCGTTTGATCAAACAACCCTTCCCCCCAAACCGCCTCCCCCTCCAATACCACCTCTGCAAAACCAATTCCCCCACCATCACCACTTGCAATCCCTCATCACCACCTCCCCAAACCCCTTTACACCTAACATCACCTCCACAATTAATGCTCCACCCCCTGTTACACGCAATAGAGCAATTTGCTCTGTTCTTATTTTGGCACAAAAACAAGCAAACGGCTGAGATTGAGCCTCACTCATCCAACATCCAATTTTATTGATGGGAAATGATCAGAATGCTCCAAGGAACCCTAATCCTCAAGTATAAATAGAAGAGAAGCAGCAAGAAAGAGGAAGCAGTCTAATTAGTATTTATGTATGTCGTTTAGTTAAATTTTCAAATTTTAGTGTATTGTTTAGCTTTTAAGCATTGTATCAAGGTCTTTCAGTGTAATCTTAACCTTTTCTAATAATCAAATTCAAGTTTTAGTATCTGTCCCAGTTTATGCAATTTCATTTTTATTTCAAAAATTCTCATTAGCTTAATTGTTGCTTCTGTTTAATGATTTGGACTCCTAGGCTCACATAAGCTCCTATATAGCTTATAAAAGCTATTAGTAATCCTTAAAATCAGTTTAGTAATAAAAAAACAAAAATACCAAAAAAGTCAATAAAAGTCAAAACTCAGGTTTCATG
>JARVZY010011623.1:0-84930 GCA_030686995.1 Artemisia argyi | reverse complement strand
ACCCAAATTAACCTAAAATGTATTAAAAACTAAAAACGCGCGTTTAAATTAAAAAAATAATGTCAACGCGTAAAATAAAAAGTAAATTTTGAGCAATACTAATCCTACGGGTATTAAAATAACTTTTCTACGAACCTAATGGTAAAAGAAAATGTTGGAAAAAATATATATATATTTTTTTACTTTTTCTTTATTTATTATTAATTAATTACTAAATAAACTAAATTTAATTATTAAAAATACTAAATGATTATTGAAAATTATAAAAAAAAAAAATCTAAAAATACCTTATAATAGCAGAAAGCTAGGAAAATGTAAAAAGTCCTAATAGCTTATTAATAAGCAGAAAATTAAGCAAATAAGTTTAATAAGCAAAAGGGCCAAAAGGGGTACTTAAATACTTGATTTTGCAAAGTATTCCTGAAAAAGTCCCAAGGGCAGTTGGTATAGGCGTGTGGTGTGTGAGGCTTAGGGTGCAAGAGGTCCAGGGTTCGAATCCCACCTCTTGCACTTTTTTTTGCAATTATTTTTTTTAATTTACTTTATACACAACTGATTATCAACTAAAAAGGAACAACTTTTGTGAAGGCAACTTATCTTAAAAGCCCTAATAAGCTTTATGCAAGCTTATTTCACCAACAGTTAGACAAAAAGTGTAGGACCATAGATCTATCTTTATCACCTTTGATTATGATGTTAGAGAGAGATAGAAGAGCTAGAGAGAGAGAGGTCGAGAGCACTATGTGAAATAAAACCTTTGATTAGCATGAACTCCCACCCTTCCTAACAAGCTTAGGAGGGTATTTATAGTTTTTACATATGACACCATGGGCTTTCTCTTGGGCCTTCTTTTGGGCCATGCCATTAAGGCTTTTACATAACCTTAATAAACTAGCATTTTACTAACTATTACATGAATATATTTAACTAACTATTTGACTCAATAATGATTGTCACTTTCAATCCTAACAATCTCCCCGTAAGGGACGATCATTGAGATCTCTCTTTGATTACATAAATGATCAACACTTCTAATGCTAACAATCTCCCCCTAAGGGTGATCATTGAGATCTCTCTTTTGTGACCTTGATCTTTGTTCTTTGAAGCTTGTTGTCTTTGAACTTTGAGTCTTGTTGTGTAATAGCTTTGCTAGTTCCTTTGTTCCAATCATGCTTTGTGATCTTTCTTGCCTTTGATCAACATCTTCAAATATGGGTGTCTTTACGTCTTTTCCAATATGCTCATACTTTGTTTGACATTGAATCTTTCTGAAGTTCTCTTTTCTTTGACTTTAATCATTGTTTCTTTAGTTTATAGATTCTTTGACTTTGACTTAGAAATGTTCTGAACTTTGCTTTGCTTTGATCTTTGAAGAGAGCTTTGCAGGGTATGAGCATGTGGATCTTTGAGTGATGGTAACGGTCTTTCTCCAAGGAACATTCATGAGTACCTGCATAAAACAGTTAGCAATAAAGTATCCAGTACTTACAGGTTCAGAATTAGAGATCGTCAACAACATAGTGTGAAGATTCCTTCTAACCCTTACCAAGGCCATTCCTGAATTAGATACCCCTGAAAGGGCTTACTAGATCTACCTAAGTACATCAATGATTCAGGTGAGTCGCTGGAGATTACCCCACGACTGTAGACCGTTTTGGGACACAGTAACCATCATGATAGATAAGGCTAGATCCGTAGATCTCATAAAGACTCTTACAACTTGTGTCCTTTTTGGCGAACACAAGTGTATTCATAGGAAGTGTATCCTAAGAGATCTTTTGATGAATATTGAGGCTCTAGACTCGATAAGTGCACATTTGGTTTCCTATACGGAGATTAAGGAGAGGTCTCCTGTTTCAATATCAACCATCTCTAGAGAGAGGTCTGTAGATTACACCGGTTCCCCGTGAGAATGAAACAAGTACCTTTTGAGAGATACTCGAGTGGCTAGAAGGTTAAGTGAGTGCGTCACTGGGTCCATGACGTCTTTATCTTCAATACCGGTGTCACCTTAGTAACAACCAGTAGCATATGAGTTGAGCCCGGTGTCTGCCCTAAGGTTGAACATATGGAGGACTATTTCTTCTCACCCTTTTCTTTACTTTTCTTTTTAATTCTTCAACCCCTTCTTTCTCCTTTCATTCTTTACTCCTTTTTTCATATCATACCTAAGGACTTCTAATTCTAACTATTGGAATTGTCCTTGGGTAGATCCCTCCGGCTCTGGCGGATCATAGGACGGTTTTTTCCTAACCTTAGTCACCTTATAACTCCATGACTATCCTATAATTGCCATGAAACCATTTATGAAAATCTCTCAAAGTGTTTATGAACATAAATGTTGACATAAATAATGCCTAAAAACATTATTAACATATTATCAATATCTCTATGTTTTGATTATTACAAAACATAAACCCATTGAACTAAAATCTATGACATAAATAAGTATTAAGTGATTAATATTCTCTTTACACCCAAATCACTTAAGGTATGAATAAACAAAGTGTTTATTGCAATCTATGATCAAAGGAAAATTTTTCTTAAACACTAGAACTTTTATAAAATGTCATAAACACTAAATATCTTTTATAAAACATTTTTGGAATTAAAAGAATATGTTTAAATCACTATAAATATTTGATTTCAAATTTCCAACCAAAAATGGAAAACTTTATCCAGAAAAACCTTCCCCACAAAAGGACAAGTATTTCCAACGTTCTGAAGGGGCGGCCCCCTTAATTCATAAGGCGGCACCCTTAATCATTAAGGGGACCGGCCACGCTCCAGAACAGTATTTTTGCTCCCTATAAATACTAGTTCATTTCACAGATTTTTCTCACCTTTTGCACTCCTAAACTTTCTGCTCTAGATCTCCATTTCTATTATCTTAATCCTTGATCATACATTCAAAAATCTTTGTTTCAAAGTGATCCAAACATCATCCTCTCAAGTGCAAGAGAAGAATACTTCTATCCCTCAAGACAAGAAGTATTACAACTTATTGTGATCTCCACATCCAAGTTGTTAGAGCATCATAAATTGTATCTATCTCTTTGTGTAATTAGTTGTGAATATTTGATAGAAGATAGTTTAGCTAGGTATATAGATAGTGTGATTGGTTAGTAGTTTGTTGTGAAGGAGAAGAGTTAGGAAGTAGATTGTAGTGAAGAAGATTGGTGTGAAGTAGATAGGTGTGAAGTAGTAAGTTGTGAAGTAGATTGGTGTGAAGAAGTTGTGTAGAAGTTGTGATTAAGTTGTGACGTAATTGTGGTGTGTACATTGGTGTGTAAGGTTTTCTCCGCCACAAGGGAGCTTGTTGACATAGTGAAGAAAACTCTCGAGTTAGGTGCTCGGGGAGTGGAGTAGGGCAAGGAAGGTGTCCTTGTAGCCGAACCACTATAAATCTCTTGTCTCGCGGTTCGATCTTTCCATCTCTCATTTATTTCTTTACTTACATTATTATTGCTATATCGTACATATTTATTGTTGTTTATATTGTGCAAGACTTGAGATCACATACTATCGAATCTAAATTTTTGAAAATAAAGAAAGCACTCTAATAATCTTTTACAATAAATTAAAAAGACGTAAAACTATTCAACCCCCCCCCCCTTCTAGTTTTCCACAATTGGTATCAAGAGCCACGTCTTGCAAGATTTTTAAAATATATTGTATTTTAAAACTTGTAACGATCTATGGAATCTGAAAAATATTTAGAAGGGCAATCTATGCAAAGACCACCACTATTTGAAAGTGATGGATTTTTATATTGGAAAAATAGATTCGAAACTTATGTGAAATTAAAAGATCTTGATCTTTGGCATGTTATTACCTTTGGTGATTTTCCTCCCACTCAACAAAATCCGGAAACTAAAAAAGATGAAATTGTACCTTTTGAAAAACAAAATGATGATTTGAAAAAGAAACTAGCTAAAAATAATGAAGCCAAAATGGTAATTTATAATGCGTTACCACGCAAAGAATATGCAAGAATTTTTATGTGTAAAACCGCCAAAGAAATTTGGGAATCACTACTTATTACTCACCAAGGTAATAGTCAAGTCAAAGATAATAAAATAGATCTTCTTGTACAACAATATGAACAATTTACGATTCCGAAAGAGGAATCATTTGATAATGCTTTTGCTAAATTTAACACTATTATCACAAGTTTAAAAGCACTTGATGAGACATTTTCTAGTAAAAATTGTGTTAGGAAATTTCTTAGGGCATTGCATCCAAAATGACGAGCTAAGGTCACGGCAACTGAAGAGTCAAAGAATTTGATGACGTTATCACTTGATGAACTTATTGGCAACTTGAAGGTCCATGAAGAAATTATAAGAAGAGATTCGGAAACGGTCAAAGTCAAGAAAGAACAAACCAAATCCATTGCTATAAAAGCCAAAAAGGAACCTAGTGACGATGATGACTCAAGTGACGAGAGTGAAGATGAAGAATATGCAATGGCCGTAAGAGAATTCAAGAAATTCTTCAAGAGACGAGAAAGATTCACTAGATCACCACGAGACGAAAGAAAACCGTTCCAAAGAAATAGAAGTGATAACTACGGGAAAAGAAAGTGCTTTAGATGTGGAAGTCCAAATCATCTCATTGGTGAATGTCTAAAGCCGGCGGGTTATGAAAATCAAGGTGCCTTTGTTAGTGGAACATGGAGTGATAGTGACAAAGAAGAAGTGGAAAAACCAAGAGACGGAAAGTGTTTTGTGACAAAAGCAACCGACGAAATATGTTTAGGAATTGACTTGGAGCCTGACGAATGGATCAAGGATAGCGGATGTTCGAGGCACATGACGGGGAACCGCAAGCTATTTTCTACGTATAATGCATAAAATGGAGGTAACGTTATTTTCGGTAGTGACTTGCGTGGAAAAATCATTGGCAAAGTTACGATTTCTCAAGACTCACTTACTATTGAAAATGTTGAGCATGTAGATAATTTAACATATAACTTGCTTAGTATGGGACAAATATGCGATAATAAATGTAGAGTTACATTTACCGAAGAGGATAGCGAAATAGTTAAGAATGAAAAGATGATAGGTAGAGGAATTAGGAAATGAGGTATATATGTTATGAAAATAGGAAACAAACCTGAAGATAGGATATGCCTAACGACCCTAGACGAAAACTCCACATTGTGGCATAGGAGATTAGGACATGCAAACATGCAACAAATACAATCTTTGGCCTCTAAAGAACTAGTTAGAAACTTGCCTAACCTAAAATATGACAAGCATTTTTGTGATGCATGTAAAATTGGAAAACAAGTTCATGCTAGTCACAAAGCTAAAAATATAGTATCCACTACTAGGTGCATAGAATTATTACATATGGATCTTTTTGGTCCATCCGCTGTGCAGAGCTATAGAGGAAACAAATATACCTTAGTAATAGTAGATGACTATTCACGATACACGTGGACTAGGTTTTTAAGTGACAAAACCCAAGCCTTTGAAAAATTCGAAATATTTAGTAAAATGATTCAAAATAAATTAGGATGCACAATAGTAGCCATTAGGACGGACCATGGTAGGGAATTTGACAACGAGGTACAATTCGGAAAATATTGTGATTTAAATGGAATATCTCACAATTTCTCCGCTCCTCGTACTCCTCAATCAAATGGCGTAGTAGAAAGAAAAAATAGGTCACTACAAGAAATGAGTAGAACAATGTTAAATGAACAATCCATCCCACAAAAATTTTGGTGTCACGCTGTAGATACATCAGCATATATTATTAATAGAGTATCAATTAGGAGAATTCTAGGAAAGACTCCTTATGAGTTACTAAGAGGTAGATAACCAAACTTGAGCTACTTTAGGGTATTTGGAAGTAATGTTATATTTTAAACACTAAAGATTACCTCACTAAGTTTGATCCAAAATCATATGAAGGAATATTCTTAGGGTATTCACAAAATAGTAAAGCATATATAATACTTAACAAACACTCTATGAAAGTAGAAGAATCACTAAATGTAACATTTGATGAAACACCACCACCTCCTAAAACATTACCTTTAGAAGATGATGACTTAGTCGAAGATGAAGCTATTGAGGTTAGTAAAACAAAACTCGTAGAAATGATAATGAAGACATTGACTTAGGAAATAACGAAATTGTAAATATTAAAGAATCTAAATCACATCCATTAGATAATATAATAGGACATCTTAACCAAAGAACCCTTAGGTCACAAGCCCAAGATAAAAATAACTTCTTTTGTTTCCTCTCAGCAATAGAACCTAAGAATATTAATGAGGCATTAAAAGATGAAAGTTGGGTTATAGCTATGCAAGAAGAATTAAATCAATTTAAGGCAAATGATGTTTGGGAATTAGTCCCAAATCCAATGAATATGACCATCATAGGAACTAAGTGGGTATATAGGAATAAGTTAGATGAAAATGGAATAGTAACTAGGAATAAAGCTAGGTTAGTTGCCCAAGGTTAGAATCAACAGGAAGGAATTGACTATGATGAAACTTATGCCCCCGTAGCTAGACTAGAATCTATTAGGATATTACTTGCCTATGCATGCGCCCCTAGACTTTAAGTTATTCCAAATGGACGTAAAAAGTGCATTCCTTAACGGTTTTTATCAATGAGGAGGTTTATGTGGCACAACCTCCAGGATTCATTGACTTCGCAAAACCTGATTATGTTTATAAGTTAAAGAAAGCTTTGTATGGACTCAAACAAGCTCCCAAAGCTTGGTATGATAGATTAAAAGCTTTCCTTATCAAACATAATTATTCCATGGGAATGGTAGATAACACTCTTTTCACTAAAAAGAAGACCCAAATCTCATCATTGTTCAAATATATGTTGACGACATTATATTTGGATTGACTTGTCAAGAAATGTGTGATGAATTTGCCAAAATCATGCATGATGAGTTTGAGATGAGTATGATGGGTGAACTAAAATCTTCCTAGGATTAAAAATAAAACAATTAGATGATGGAATATTTTTAACCAATCTAAGTACATTAAGGAAATGTTTAAGAAATTTGGCCTAGAAGACTCTAAACCTATGAAAACCCCTATGTCTACGGAAGTAAAGCTCACAAAACATGATGAAGGTGAGTCAGTGGATAATACTAAGTATAGAGGAATGATAGGTAGTTTACTATACTTAACGGCAAGTAGACCCGATATCATGTTTAGTGTTTGCCTTTGTACCCGCTTTCAAGAGGATCCCAAAACCTCTCACCTAGAAGCGGTTAAGCGTATCCTCCGATACATTGAAGGCACTATACACTTAGGATTATGGTATCCTAAGGGATCCGGCATAGAAACCATCGTCTATGCGGATTCGGATCATGCGGGAGACTACGTAGATAGAAAAAGCACTAGCGGTATTTGCACGTTTATGGGATGTTGTCTAACATCTTGGTTTTCGAAGAAGCAAACCGCTCTTGCTATTTCTACCACCGAAGCCGAATATGTAAGCGCTGGAAAGGCATGTCAACAAGCAATATGGATGAAACAAGCTCTTATAGACTATGGCATTAGGTTATAAAATATTCCCATTATGTGCGATAACAAAGGTGCAATAGATTTAAGTAAAAATCCGGTGCAACACTCTAGGACTAAACATATAGAAATACGCCATCACTTCCTTAGGGATAATGTACAAAAAGGGAATATATCTATAGAAAAAGTTGCATCGGAAGATAACATTGCGGATATATTCACTAAACCCCTTAAACATGAATTATTCAATCACTTGCGTTTAGGATTAGGAATGATGGAACAAGTTGACTAAATTCTGTTGCATTTAGACAAAAAAAAATTTCTCTTGCATAAAATTTACTTTTCTTCCTCTTCTCCATTTCTGAGTCTAGGAATCTATTTCGCACAAAATTAAAGATTGGGAAACCTCATTTTCATTGCATATACTGTTAGGAATACGATTATTCAGTTAAAGACTCGGTCACCCCAAGTATTGCTAAGCGTTACGTAGCTCGTAGAATTATCCTTATTATAGTTAGTACGTAGTTTATTAGTAGTTAAATATGTAAATAGTATTCGTAGAGTGGGTCGGGTCATTACCCTCTGTCAGCTCACTCTACATCTCGTTTCATGGAGCACCAAGTAGTTGTAGTATATATACCCTCTCCCACCCAAGGGAGAGGGTTGGACCTTTCATCACAAGCTAATACACTTTCATATTTCTCTCAAAAAGGCTCCCAACACTCTTACTCTCTCTCTCTAACTTCTCTCTAGATTACTTCATCTATTCGATCCATTCTACACAAAACCACACGTGTTTATGTTTATGAATATTCTACAATTGGTATCAAGAGCCAAGGTTTCATCTCAGGGCCTTGTAGAATCGGATTTGTTGTGGTTTTGTGTAGTTTTGTGAGTTTGAAGTCACTTTCTTGTAAAACACCTTGGTTTGATCTTTCTTGTGTTATTTGACATGTTAGTGATGTACTTTTATGATCATAGGTGTTAGTTGAACATTGTGTTTCAGTTGGCTATACCATATCTTTAATCTATTTGAAGTTTGGACTTGATTTTGGGCGTATTTCATAGTTGCGGTTAAGTCTACTATTGCATTGCATATCTGTGTTTAGTTTCTGATTTCTGCGGTTAGTTTGCTGCGATTACTATTTTGGGAATACAAACAAATCGCAAGGAAAGTGACAGATTTGGATTTTTGTGTACTGCGATTAGCTCTTGCGGTTAAGTGGTCTGCGGTTAGTTCATTGTGGTTAGCTTTCTGCGGTTAAGTGGTCTGCGGTTAGCTCATTGTGGTTAGCTTTCTGCGATTAAGTGGTTTGTGATTAGATCTTTGCGGTTATCTCTCCTGCGGTTAGTTGCTCCCTGCGGTTAGTCACTTCCTGCGGTTATCTCATCTTGTGGTTACCTTTCCTGCGGTTACCTTGCCTGGTCCTGCGGTTAACTCTGTTTGACCATAGTTGACTTTTTACGTCGAAACTTCAAACGGTCATAACTTTTGAACCGTAACTCCGTTTTCAGCGAATTAGCTGTCAAAACGTCCGGAACAGGCTGAATATTATGAGGTTTCCCCACGAAGTCGTGAAACGAATTTTTCGAGGCCCAAATCACCTCTGGAGTGAAGTTATTGAGGTTTTAAGTTTTCTGACCAAAAATTTCACCGTAACAACTTGCATCAACCTAACCAAATTACGACTAAATAACATACAATCACTGCTATGGAACCTTCGTGCTCGAATTCTAATGATAATGTGCTTCATCAGCCAATTAAATTGCCCGATAATGCAAAGAATAGTCGCATTGAATGTTTTCGATCACTCCATTCACATCTCAAGGTTCTCTTTGCAAAACCTGGATACTTGGGAGGTTTCAATCGTGCATTCACAACACTCTTTGGTCAAAATGTTGAGACTTTCACAGTCAAAATGACTCTACACTTAGATCAACTTCAACAACAACTTGAAAAGGGTGAATTTTCTGAAGATAGATCTATGGCTGCATTCTGTGTGATCAACAACCAACTCCAAGCATTCATTGATTCACGTTTCACTGAGGAGTATGATCATGAGTGTCAAATGACGAAAAAGAGCTTTGCTACTCATACGGGAATTGAAGTTGATGTTTTCAGAGTCACACTACTCCAACTCATGGGTAATGTGAAGGAGTATATTATGGAAAGAGCACAACACAAACTCAAGCATGAAGACAAGGTGAAGGCATGTCGGGAGCAATCAAGTGATAATATTGTGGGTTCAGGTAAAGCATCGGATGCTGGGACAGTTGTCACCGAAGGCAAAGGATCTGAGACTGATAAGCTTGACACAACGAACAGTTCAATGACTCCTACACGTGATGTGGATGCGTATATCATACCGGTAAAAGAACATGTGTCATGTGCTAAGGTACTCGAACTGTGTAACTTTGTTGATGAACAAAAGATTCCTAACAAAGTACAACCGACAAACGATGTCGATTCAGATGTTATTGACATGGGAAATAGCAATGTTGACTCATGTGAACAACATATGAAACACAATGAAGTGTCTGTTGTACAATGTAGTGCATCTTCTGTTTTAAATGATGATTGTGTGTTGCATGAGAACACTGCCTATAAACCTGATGACTCCTTGACCACTAGATTTAATATCCTTAAGGATCAGGTGGCAATGTATGAATAACGTGCTAGATTTGAACTCACTGGACGTAAGCAGAACATGGAATGGAAAATGCGTGCATACATATCTGAAAATAATCTTAAGCGAGAAACATTGAAAAAGGAGTTACAATCTTTGCAAAAACAACTGGATCAAACTGTTAAACAAAAACAAGAGATTCAGAATGGCTTAAACACACTCAAACATGATTTCAAAGAAAAGGAAACAAAACTCCTAAATGATTTCTCTAGTCTTAAAATCCTAAAAAATAAACTTGAGGATAAGTTATACACGCAAGGCCAAACCATTCAAACTGCTCAAATGATGCATAAACATAGGAAGTTGAGTGATGATCATAGTGAGAAGGATTCTACTAAGCCAAAAGCCAATTTCCTTAGAAGCGGTATAGGTGCACAACCGGCATTATATGATGCAAACATTATGCTTGAGCCTAATCATGCCCCTCCTGATGCTACATCCGATGATGAGGGCAATGAGATAGAAGATAGAACCAGAGAAAAACTAGCTGAGAAATTAAAGGATCCCCTGTGCATAGCTAATAAAATCTTGTACAATTATGATTACTCTGAAGATACTCAATTAGCTGTCTTTGTCCCACGAAAGAAATTTACTCCAGAGCAAGTCTTCTGGAACATAGACATAGAAAAAATGAAAGCTGAAAGAATTGTGGGTAACACACGCACTATCTTTAGGATTGCTGACCCAACGATATATCCCATTAACACACCACAACATCTTGTTCCTTTCACCCTCCCCACGCAAAATAATACACTAATTGCCTTATATGTCCTTGGTCAATTATTCGCTGATTTTGATAAAACATGTAAAAAGAGAATAACACCAACGGGTATTACTGAAGGGGAAAGAGGTTTTGAGCAAACAAAACAATGTTACCTTACTGAAGTCATGCCATTTTTCAAACTTCTCAAAGAACATTTTGAGGGCCTTAAAAATACCATTAATGATGATGTGACTCAAATGAAAAAGGTTTTTAAAGATGTGGAAAATGAGGGTAAACAATTGGCAATTGATCTTAAATGCAGTGAAGTTGCGAGAAAAAATATTCTCATCATGAATGAGAATTTGATTACTAAATGTGTTGCTCAGGACGTATTTTATATTGCTACTAATTCTACGTTATCTGCCTGCCAATTTCATGAGATGTCTATTGCATTGACCGCTTTCCAGAATCGTGTTGTTGAGCTTGAGGGGGAGAATTTAAAATTACGTGAGAAAATTCAAAATGATGACCATGATAACATGGTCAGGCATTTGTCGAAACTAGAGGTTGATAATCTTAATTTGCAATTAAAGTGTCAACATTTAGAAGAAAGAACTAAAATCTCAAATGCCAAGACATCTTCGGATGCTCCTGAATTTGATGCATATTTTGAATTAGCCAAACGTGATGAAAAGATTCAAGCTCACACTAACACGATTCCGAACCTGAGGGTCCAAATTGCCCAATTGAAGTCAAACAAGAGTGATGTGATTAGCACCCAAAAACCACAGTCTATAGATTCTCAAAATTTTCAATTTCATGATACCATTAATAAATTGCAACATGAAAATGATTGGTTTCGTGCTGAAAATTCAAAAGTTAAACAACACTACAAAGAGTTATATGATTCAATTAAGATCACACATGATATAAACAATGAAAAGATAACTTCTTTGCTTACAGAGATTGAGAATCTAAAGACTCAGGTGAAAGGGAAAATGCCAATCATCACTTGTGATAATGTTGTTCAAAAGGTTTCTGCTTGTAAGAAGTACGCAATTGATGCTGTAAATATTCCTCTTCCCCTTAGGAATAATAAGTTAGTTCATAGAGACTATCTTAAACATCTTAAGGAATGCCTTGACTTGCTTCGTGAAACCATTGAAGAGGATAGGATAGCAAAACCACTTGATGATGCTATTGTAGGTGCCTGCTTTCTCACTAATAGATCTCAGGAACTCTTAGAATATGCTATTGGTACATGTCCTAAAATTGATAGCAAGCAAGATAGGTCTACTGCATCATCATCTATGACTAAGAACAAGCATGTTACCTTTGAGGTACCCTTGGAAACTTCAGATCCCAACACATCAAAACATGTTCAGCAACCGGAAGTGAAAAAGACTAAAATTCCCATTAGTCCGTCTACAAGAGTAAATAGTAACACTAAAGCTAAAGAGTCCAAACCAAGGAGAAAGAAAAGGAATTATAGGACTTCACCTGCTAAAAGTGTTCCTAAAAAGAAAGTAGACGACCACATGAGGAACATTAAGTCCAACTTGAGCAAAATGAGTCATAATTCAAAACCAAATTCACGTTGCAAAACATGTAATGAATGCATAATTTCGAGTAATCATGATAAATGTGTTGAGAAATTTCTAAAGTCGTTTTACAAAACCCCAGTTAAGAAAGTTTGGAGAGCTAAACAAAGTAAGCAAATTTGGAAAGCAACAGGTAAACTTTTTGCCAATGTTGGTTATCAATGGAAGCCCACAGGAAGGAAATTCACTTTAGGAGAACAGTGCCCTTTAACTAGGATAACCAACTCTAAAGTAGTGCCCATTAAGGAATGGAAGCCAACTGGTAGAACTTTCCTTTTGGAGACCCAATGTCCTTTAAATAGGCCCATTGCATCTACTAGTGAAATTTCCACCATTGAAACGAATGCACCTAAGGTCTTAGTAGCTCCAGAACTTGTTTGCACTAACCAACTGGAACCCAACTCAAATTGGGGATCCGACGCTCCAAATTTTCTGCTCTCGTCTGTTTCTAAATGCAGGTCATACATTTCGTCCTTTGATATTTGGACTCAGGCTGCTCTAAACCTATGATTGGGGATCACTCAGGGCTCGAGAATTTCGTGAATAAGTTTATCGGGACAGTTAGATTCGGGAACTACCATTTTGGGGTAATTATGGGCTATGGAGATTATGTTTCTGGTGACAGCTAATTTCCTGGGTATACTACGTGGAAGGACTTGAGTATAATCTGTTCTCTGTTGGTCAATATCTTGATTCCGATCTTGAAGATTGCCTTCAGAAATTACACATGGTTCGTCAGAGAATTGGATGGTGTTGATCTTCTTAAAGGTTTTCATGGCACCAATTTATACACCATCTCTATTGAAGTCATGATGCGGTCCTCTCCTAGTTGCTTGTTGACTAATGCCTCAATGAACAAATCATGGCTATGGCACCGATGTTTAAGTCACTTGAACTTTGGTGCCATCGAAGCTCTTGCTCGCAGGTATTTGGTGCGAGGTCTACCCTGATTTAAGTTCGAAAAATATCATCTTTGATCGGCTTGTCAACTGAGCAAAAGCACGAAGCATACACACAAACCCAAAACTGTCAATACCATCATGGAAGTTCTTCACACCCTTTACATGGATCTATGCGAACCAATGAAAATGCAAAGTATAAATGGGAAGAAGTATGTTCTTGTAACAGTCATCGACTACTCTCGGTTTACGTGGGTAAAGTTTTTGATAACCAAGGACGTGACTCCAGAAGTTATCATCAAACAACTGCTTGTAAGACTCACATAACCGTCAGAATCATTCGGACAAACAATGGAACTGAGTTTATCAACAAACAACTCGTTCTACTTCTCCAAGGCACCGATGATCCTATGGGCGGAAGCAATTGCTACAACTTGTTACACCAAAAACTGATACTTGATACATACTCTTCACAACAAAACTCCATATGAGCTGATACATGGCAAGAAACCGGATCTCTCCTCTCTATTTGTGTTTGGTGCTTTATGCTACCCTACAAAATGACAGTCAAGATCTGGGATGTTATAAGCTAAAACTGGTATTGGATTCTGCGTTGGTTACGCTCCAGATAGTAAGGGATACCGAGTCTACAACAAACGAACCCGATAAATCCTGGAAACCGTTCACGTCACATTCGTTGAGCTGACTGAGCTTACGGCTCCTGTACACATCAGTGCAGGACCCGCGTCTAAACTTTTGTCTCCTGAATCGATCAGTTCAGGTCTTGTACAGAATCCCACTCCTGCATGTACCTTATGTATCACCTACAAATGAGCATTTGAAGATCTAGTTTGACCAAATGATTGATGAATACTTTGAGACACCTACTGATGATACACTGACACCACCAGCTGCCGCTGCTCCAGTTCTGTACAACTCAAATGGTCCATCATTGTCTGCTTGAATTGATCAAGATGCTCAATCTGCAAGTTACTCACCATCATCGTCAAACCTTCAATCTCCTTCAGTACATCAAGGCACTGCAGTCGACAATGCTTTTGAAGTGAATTCATTTGCTCCTCTTGAAGATGCTCCGTACTAAAAAACCTGTTTGCTCATGAATCTTCTTCTGAGACATCCTCTTCAAGGAATACAAACACGGCTTCTTCATGTTCCTACCTACATCCACATGAACATCTCAGAAAACGAATATAGGATCATCCGATTGACAACATTATTGGATATCCTTCTCAACCGGTGTTCACACGAAGGAAACTTACCACCCATGCCTTGTGGTGCTGTTATAATTCCATACTATCTAAATTCGAACCCAGAGATTTCAAGACTGCTATCTCTAAAGACTGTTGGGTTAATGCGATGCAAGATGAAGCTCGCACTTTCGATCGACTTGAAGTATGGGAATTGGTACTATCTCTAGACTGTGCAATGATTATTGCTGTAAATGGAATCTTCAAAGGTGTGGTGGATTAAGTTGAGAAAGGGCAGTGGTACTTTTCCTTTGTGAGGATAGAATTTCAGCTGGCGGATTCCCTCACAAAAGCACTTCTGAGAGAACGGTTTTAATTCATTCTCTCATGATTTGGAATGAAGAGTCCTTCGCCAGTATCTCTTAAATGTCTTCAGGAAGAAAATGAGGAGAAATGGTTTTGCTTCACATATCCTTGTATATATATTATACCATAAAGAAAAAAGAAAAACATAAAACCTATAAAACCCATAAAAATCAGAAAAATCATAAAAATCCAAAAATATTCTTCTTACGACATGTCTCTTGTGTAATCAATATTATGTACGTTTCTAGAAATGTCATTCAATAATGACACGGAAACATACATATGCTTGAGGAAGAGTTTTTCGGTTTCAAATAAAGTTTTTTCTAAAACATGTCGTTTCTCAAAATATTCTTCAAAAATGGCTTGTAGTCATCTCAGGCTGCAACCCGGACTTCAAAACTATGGTTTGCTATTACTTCAGATAGCAACCCGGTCTCAATATTAGGGAAAGTTCGTCACCAAAAAGACGACTGTTCCTAACAGAGGCATGAATTACTTTATATTCGTGCCTTTCCGATCTAATGTACGTTTCAGTGCATTATTTCTTGTTTAAGAAGAGAAGTCTTCTTTTTATCAAAACAAATAATTTTCTTTTATGATTCTTCGGAAAATTATTTGAGTAATACATGGTGGTAACGTGTTGTTTGTAAATCAATCAGTCTTAGATAATTCATAGAATTTGTCACTCAATTAATGACAATTGGTCATCAATTGAGGGGGAGAGTGATTTCCAATTTTTTTCATCAAACGGATTTCTTGGTTATCTCATAATTGTTGTAAAAGGTTTTGTAGTTAATGGGGTATTAGTTGAAGAGGAACTTACTAAGCTTTATCTTAAATGGCCAAATGTGTTAGTTGTTAGAAAGTTTAGGGCATTATGTGCTATTTGCGTATAGTTTCCTAGTTTTATGTAACTAAAAGGTCAATTTGTCTCACGTTGGTATCCTCGCTTAATCTCCTAAATACGTTTTAATCCAAAATCTTAATGATGTTAGAAAACCATTGTGTTTGATGCTCTTATTCTCTCCTCTGGCATTCGTATAATCTGATTGATTGTGTTTCGTTTGCTATTTGCTGATAATTGTTTGATTGTTGTTGATTATGTGTTCATGTTCTCAGGATTTGCTTAGGTATGTAGTTACCGGGTTAGAATCTTATCCCTAAGCTCCTGATTTGAATGTTGAAAATATGCGTGAATTGCCATGTTAGTGATTGTTGTTTATGTCTAATAGAAACTAGCAATGAATGTTCATGATTGCTAGTTTCTCTTCATACTAGATAGCATTTTGATGAGTTTCTTGAATGTTCTTTGATCATGATATGAATATGGTATTATGAGTAGGCTAGCTGCTACGTGGTAGCAGTTAATTAAGAGTGAATCTGTATGTATGCATATCTTTGTTGATACTCTTATGCAGATTCCATGGCTGATGTGAATGTGCCTGATCCTGCTCTAACCATTTGATCAGATGTTCAAACTTCATTGGCTGGCTTTGATTTCACCACAACAACAACATCGGTAGCAACAATGACAACAACTTTTTCACTACCACCACCAGTTATCTTGTGCGTCATAAGTAGTGTGGTATCAAATGTTATGTGTCAGTACGTGATTTTTTATTTTCATGAGTTTCTCGTTAAACTTTAAATCATTTATAAACTCATCATAACTGACACTAACATTCTCCCTCATTGATTGAGGGGGAGTAATGAAACTGTCTCAATATCAGAATATCGTTAATCAGACCACATCTTGCTCCCAAACTTTTCTAACTTATTTAAATGACTTGGGATCACAAATAATGTGATTTAAATATGAAATCTGATATAAAATGTGATTGTTTTGGACTTTAACAAACGCTCCCCTATATGTGCTAAACTCTTTTGTATATCAATACACATATTGAGGGGGAGCAAATGGTTTGTGAAAAAGGATCTTTAGCATCTCATGTGAGCAAGACTCAGACTTCACCAATGAATTGACGAAACAATAATTGTCATGAATCGAAAGGACTAGTCCTGGACGGGTAACAACTTCAAGTTGGTCTAACCAGTGATGTAAGCGTGTCTCGAAAAGGGCTTGTCTGAGTAGAATGTACCGTTTCGAGAAACCTTTGGTGAATCTGATCGGGCCGGGTAATAACTTCAAGCTAGTCTAACTAGTGATGTAAGCGTGTCTCGAATGCCCGCTCATATTCACTTAAGGTGGATCAATTCAAAAAGTGCAACTCTTCCCAACATGTGTAAATTTTCAAATCAAAACTTATGAGCACATGTTAAGGGGGAGCATTTGAAAGTGACAAAACTCTCAATGTGTTAACAAAATGTATTTCTCAATCATAAACACGTTGAGAGAATTTTCAATGATTTGGTGTATGGCAACATAGGATAGTCATGAAGTTATAAGGTGGCTAAGATTAGGAAAACCGTCCTATGATCCGCCAGAGCCGGAGGGATCTACCCATGGACAATACCAAATAGATAGTATTAGAAAGTCCGTAGGTATGATCATGAAAAAAAAGGAGAAATGTGAGAATGGAGAAAGAAGGGGTTGAAGAATTAAAAAGAAAAGAAATGAAAAAGGGTGAAAAGCAATAGCCCTCCAATTATTCAACCTTAGGGCAGAAACCGGGTTCAACTCATAATCTACTGATTGTTGCTAAGGCGACATTGGTATTGAAGACAAGACGTCATGGACCCAGTGACGCACTGCACTAAACCTTCTAGCCACTCAAGTTCTCTTAAAAGAACTTGTTTCATTCTCACGGGGAACCGATGTAATCTATCGACATATCTCTTAGAGATGGTTGATATTGAAGCAGGAGACCTCTCCCTAATCTCCGCATAGGAAAACCAAATGCACTTATTGAGTCTAGAGCCTCGAGATACATATAAAGATCTCATAGGAACACGTGCTACTTCTACCCTGGTTGTTCAACATTAAGGACACCAGTGGTAAACTTATGAGTCCTACGCAGATCTTAGCAATCTGCCAGAACATTTATGAGGGAAGTTACTATTGTAACTACCAGTGATTGAATGGAAACTCCTGCCAGGGTCAACATCAAGCAGCCCTGAAAGCAGGTCACTTAGGTAATTCCTTGTGGATTACACTTAGTGGTCACGATGGTTACAAACGGTCAACAGTCGTGGAGTGATCTCCAGCGACTCACCCAATCGTTGATCTACTTAGGTAGGTCGTATGAATCCTTTCAGGGTTTGCCGATTGGGAACGGTCTTGGTAAGGGTTAGAAGGAGTCTTCACACTATGCTGTTGACGATCTCTAATTCCAAACCTATAAGTACCGGATGATTTGTTGCTAACTGTTTGCTTGCAGGAATTTCGGACGGTTGCAGTTGATTGCTGAAAAGATGCTGATCTATCACCACATGCTCACACTTCAACATTATAATCTAAGATATCATGATCATTGATTGGGCCACATCTATGCTTCCACAACTCTGATGAAAAAGATCATGATCCTGAAAAGTGTGAGCATGCCAAACACAAAGATGTTCATATCACATGGGGATGTTACTGCTCAAAGATGACCCTCAGACATTCTTTTGGATGATGAAGTTGAGGCAAATTTCAAAGATCATCCATCACATTGAAGGTGTCATCTAGAGTCTTCCACTTATAAGCACAAAGATCACAACTTTGAAGAATCAAAGTCTACGAGCTACAAAATTTCAAGGATGCAAGAATTCAGTACTTATCTTCTGGGGTGACCTCCCTTAGGGGGAGATTGTTAGGAATACGATTATTCAGTTAAAGACTCGGTCACCCCAAGTATTGCTAAGCGTTACGTAGCTCGTAGAATTATCCTTATTATAGTTATTACGTAGTTTATTAGTAGTTAAATATGTAAATAGTATTCGTAGAGTGGGTCGGGTCTTTACCCTCTGTCAGCTCACTCTACAGCTCGTTTCATGGAGCACCAAGTAGTTGTAGTATATATACCCTCTCCCACCCAAGGGAGAGGGTTGGACCTTT
Organism: Artemisia argyi; assembly: GCA_030686995.1. NCBI lineage: Eukaryota > Viridiplantae > Streptophyta > Magnoliopsida > Asterales > Asteraceae > Artemisia > Artemisia argyi. Next base: position 65,962 of record JARVZY010011623.1, on the reverse strand, counting down.
CATCATAAGCTAATACACTTTCATATTTCTCTCAAAAAGGCTCCCAACACTCTTACTCTCTCTCTCTAACTTCTCTCTAAATTACTTCATCTATTCGATCCATTCTACACAAAACCATACGTGTTTATGTTTATGAATATTCTACATATACTCTCTTGTAAAACCCAATCAAAGTTTCTTGAAATCTATTCTCACATCTAGGAACTAAATGAACATCATTTTCCTTGCATTGTTGACAACTGCTAAAAACCTTTTTCCGAAATCATGCATAAACTCTCACATAAATTGTCAAGGTATATAATCTAATATATATCATTGACATTCATGAATCGAGCAAAAACGAATCAAGGAGATTTTGGATTGTTTCTTAGGAAACTTATTTTTCTTCGCATTTAGGAGTTGAAACAATCACAACTCCGCATTTGTTGCATATAGGCACACACAAGAACAAAATCACTCAAAATGTTGTCATCTTGTTTCATTACTAGTTTTTGACTCACTAGTTACCTTTGCCTTTGATCTAAGATAATTGCCCTAGGAAGATCGAGTGCCCTTGCCTTTGTTTGTCTCATCTAGCTTATTATTAATTGCTTGTTTTCTCTTTTACTTAAGTGTTTTTGCATGCATGCTATATTATGATTAGATTAGATGCTATATTGCCTCAAGGAATTGAACTTGCTTGAATCCAAATCCTTCACAACCTTTCTGCAAATTTTCTGCCAAAAACCCAATTCTGGCAATCTGGAAATCACCATATGGGCGGCCCCCTTAATTATGTAAGGCGGTCCCCTTAATCATTAAGGGGACCGCCCCCTAATTAAGGGGACCGGCCATCTGATGGTCGGGTTTACAGAATCTTTTCTGCTTTTTAGCCCATTTCAACCTACATTTCCCAATTTTCACCAACATATTTTGTCCTAATCTCCCAAACAAACTTTGTCCATCCATAAACACACAAATCTTACACTATAAATATCCCCAATCTTCAAAACTCTCCATTCATCCCATCATGACCTCTCCAAACAAACCAAAACCAAAAGCCTCAAGGCTAGCAAGGATGACGGAAAAACCCGTTTTGCGAAGAAAAAGCCCTCGAAACAAATCCATCATAACCAATGAAGTTGGAAATCACTCAACACCTCCAACAAATTACTTCCCAAACTTTACACCAAACCGACAAGGACATTCATTTGATCCTCTTTACAAACCATACAACATTGGCCAAACATCTTCTTTCATGCCAAACTACACATCTCATCCTCCAACTACCTATAATACTCCATACAAGTTTGATCAACCAACAAACAACAATTCCAACTATAAAAACCCAATTAATCCATACCAACACAATGATTCTCTCCAAATTACCATGGAAAAGCAAAAGTTCCGGGATGAAATAAACCAAATCCATGATCTTAGTGATCTCCTTGCTATGCATCGTGCACAACGCAACAAAGGGCAACCTTCATCATCACCCTATGCAAATGGCCTACCCCACTCTCTCAACTTGGATCAAGTTACAAACCACACTCACTTTTGCCCTTGTTGCATCTTCCTTCAAAAATAAATTCTCTACTTGAGTGAAGATATTTCTTAGATTGAATATCTTCTCACTCGTCCTCATCCAATACCACCCTTAACTCGATATAACATCGTAAGATCCACCTCTTCCGCTCCATACCCCACTCCATATCCCTCTCCATCTAACAACTAAGCTCTTTGCTTATGTTCCCCTCAAGCAAATAAAACACTCAACCATGAGTTGCAAGCAAGTCCAAGTGCTCTCTTCGGCAATATAGGACTATGTTATCTCTTTTGTTTTATTGTAATCAATATGCTTCAAGCATATTAAATGTTGTAATGATGATCATTTCTATGATTATCTCATATATGCTTGAATGAATCTATTTTTATTTTTATTTGAATAATTGTTGCTTTGCATATATATATGTCTTGTTCTCCTCACATATTTTTTGTAGCCAAGGTTTCCATAGCTCGTTTCCTTGGTGCTCTCAAATGAGGGGGAGCATACATCAAGGGGGAGCTTTCTATCCGCTTAACTTCTACTTTGAAGCTTACTCGGTTTAACCTTTTTGATTTTATAATTGTCTAAAAATAAATTTTAGACCTAATGAGTTTAAGGTTTTGTAATAATCAAAAAGGGGGAGATTGTTGACATAAATAATGCCTAAAAACATTATTAACATATTATCAATATCTCTATGTTTTGATTATTACAAAACATAAACCCGTTGAACTAAAATCTATGACATAAACAAGTATTAAGTGATTAATATTCTCTTTACACCCAAATCACTTAAGGTATGAATAAACAAAGTGTTTATTGCAATCTATGATCAAAGGAAAATTTTCCTAAAACACTAGAACTTTTATAAAATGTCATAAACACTTAATATCTTTTATAAAACATTTTTGGAATTAAAAGAATATGTTTAAATCACTATAAATATTTGATTTCAAATTTCCAACCAAAAATGGAAAACTTTATACAGAAAAACCTTCCCCACAAAAGGACAAGTATTTCCAACGTTCTGAAGGGGCGGCCCCCTTAATTATTAAGGGGACCGGCCCCTAATTAAGGGGACCGGCCACGCTCCAGAATAGTATTTTTGCTCCCTATAAATACTAGTTCATTTCACATATTTTTCTCACCTTTTGCACTCCTAAACTTTCTGCTCTAGATCTCCATTTCTATTCTCTTAATCCTTTGATCATACATTCAAAAATCTTTGTTTCAAAGTGATCCAAACATCATCCTCTCAAGTGAAAGAGAATAATACTTCTATCCCTCAAGACAAGAAGTATTACAACTTATTGTGATCTCCGCATCCAAGTTGTTAGAGCATCATAAATTGTATCTATCTCTTTGTGTAATTAGTTGTGAATATTTGATAGAAGATAGTTTAGCTAGGTATATAGATAGTGTGATTGGTTAGCAGTTTGTTGTGAAGGAGAAGAGTTAGGAAGTAGATTGTAGTGAAGAAGATTGGTGTGAAGTAGATAGGTGTGAAGTAGTAAGTTATGAAGTAGATTGGTGTGAAGAAGTTGTGTAGAAGTTGTGATTAAGTTTTGACGTAGTTGTGGTGTGTACATTGGTGTGTAAGGTTTTCTCCACCATAAGGGAGCTTGTTGACATAGTGAAGAAAACTCTCGAGTTAGGTGCTCGGGGAGTGGAGTAGGGCAAGGAAGGTGTCCTTGTAGCCGAACCACTATAAATCTCTTGTCTCGCGGTTCGATCTTTCCATCTCTCATTTATTTCTTTACTTACATTATTATTGCTATATCGTACATATTTATTGTTGTTTATATTGTGCAAGACTTGAGATCACATACTATCGAATCTAAATTTTTGAAAATAAAGAAAACACTCTAATAATCTTTTACACTAAATTAAAAAGACGTAAAACTATTCAACCCCCCCCCCCCTTCTAGTTTTCCACAATAAACACATTTTTCTTGACACTCTGAGAGTTTTTGTTTCTTTTGAAGGACTCCCCCTTTACATGTGCTCATGGATTTTTAAGAAATTTGCACATGCGTGACGAGTTTGCACTTTTTGAATTGATCCACTTTCAGTGAACATGATCGAATCGAGACACGCTTACATCACTAGTTAGACTAGCTTGAAGTTATTACCCGTCCTGGTCAAGTCCAAAGAAAGTCTCTCGATGCGGTACATTCTACTAAGACAAATCCTTTTCGAGACACGCTTACGTGGCTAGTTAAAGAGTTCCATTGTCAGCTTTTAGGTGACAACTAGCTCTAGTAACTAACTTGATGTTATTACCGTCAAGGATAAGTCTTTTCGATTACTAACTTTTGTTGTTTCGTCAATTCTTGGGTCATTTCTGAGTCGAGCTTGTACGAGATTCAGCCGCAATCTTAAACACATTGATCACATTTTAATCACGTCTTCTCCCCCTTAAAATAGCATATCCATGGTATTTTTTATACCAATTGATTAAAACCTTTTCTTTTTGGATAGTATATGGAAGAAACGGATGTTTGTAAATTCCGAATTAGTTTCTTTTAAGCATGATCTTTTTGGAAATTCTTTTTATTACTCCCCCTCAAAAATAGAACATTTTGATTAAATTAAGCGATTTAAGGATTTGAGGGAGTAATATCTTGAGCTACATCGTGAAAAGTTTTTAAATCCTTTTGAAACATTTTTCAAAATTTTGCTCAAAAAATTAAGAAGACTTTGATAAGCTTTTTGGTGAGAAGACTTCTTATCTTTTAGGATTGTCGCACAGACATGTACAGCAGGGTCCTTTCTTTGAAAGTTGCGGGTTATACACTGTTATGTGTGCATAAGCCATTATGTTTTTAGGATAAGTGCTCAAAAATATTTAAAACCTTTGATTTGATTGAGCACTTTCCTTTCTTTGAAGAACGAGTCCTTAGCTGAAATACTAAGAAGTCATAATGTTGAAGTCTGAGTCCTTAGAAAAAGCACTAAGAAGTCATAATGTTTTTGGATTAGACAACAGCTTTTGGAACCCATTTAAGCACGGCGCCAACGGGTTTACCATATTTTGAAATCCATTTGAAAGTTGTGTCAATCCGAGTCAAAGAAGTTGAATTCCAACGAGGACTGAAAACCTGTGTGTCATTTTGAAATAAAGCTCGTGGAATCAATGGTGATTTAAAACTCTTTTGCTTTTGAAACTTGTTTGAGAAACTCGGTGTCTCTCTTCGAGTTTTAAAACTTGAAGAGGAAGTTTTCCATCCATTGTTGAAACTCGGCGTTTCATTTCGAAAATTCATTTTTGAGATGAATGGAAACCTTCCAGAATTTGGATTTTTCAAAGCATAGCCATTCCTTTGTTGTAGCGGAAGCATTTCAGAATATAAGTATTTCAAATGTTTTGAACGGCTTTGCTTTGGTTTCCACACTGGCTTTACCGATGTAAAACGAGAGTATGGAGTTTGAAAACCTTGATTCTTTTCTTTACGAGCACTTGCATTTGAAACCTTGTGAGGAGTAAATGTTTCAGAAAAATTAGGTCTCTTTGAAAACTTCCTTCATTTTTGCAAAGAATAAGTTGTAAACTGAGAAACCTTTTTGGAAAATGGTTTTGAGGATTCACTCGTGTAAACTTTTTCCAAAACACTTACTTGTGGTTTAGACTCGTTTGAAACATGAGATTTTCCTTTTGACTGGTTAAGAACATCAAACTTTGCTTTTAAGGCATTGTATGAAGTTCTCAAATCATTGTATTCTTTTTGAAGAGAAAGATGATCTGATGATGCCAGTTTTTCTTGCAAAGAAGCATTTTGATTTTCAAGATGTGCAAAATATTTTTCATATTTGTCTATTTCGATTGAAAAATCATTTTTGGCATCACCAAAATCCTTGATTTGTTGTGCAATCGTTTTTTCCAATTCAACAATTTTCTTTTGAAGCACATATTTTTCTTTTTCAAAAAGATGATTTTGTGTGATCTGAGAGTCAGATTTTTTTGAAGTTTGATTCTGAACTCTTGACCGCTTGATTGAATCAAACAAGTTTTTGTAAGTCTGTTTCAAATGCTCATTTTCTTTTTGTAATGATGCCACAGCATGTTCCAATCCAAGATTTTTTGTATCAAGTTCGTCAAAATCAAACTTGATATTGGCATCATCACAAGTTTCTTCTAAAATCTTTTCTTTTTCTTTAAGCACCGATGTCAACGAGTTTTCAGAAGACATTTTCTCATTCTTCTCTTGCAGTTTTAGTTGGAAAGAGATACTTTGTGCTTCAAGTTTTGCAAGATGTTTCTCAAACTGAGCAGTTCTTTTTGACAGTTCTTCTTTGACATCAGTTGCTTCTTTTGAAAGCTCGGTGATTTTCTTTTTGAGATAAAGATTTTCATATTTCAAAGAAGATGTTTGTTCAAAATGCACATTCTCATACTCATGGTTGACAGATACTGACTTGAATGACTCTATTTGATGTGTGAAAAATTCTTTTTGAATGTCCAGAATTAAGCATTTTTCATCAAATTTGTCTTCAAGAGAATGAACGTGCTTTAGATCTTCTCTCATTTCAGTTACAAGATGTTTTTCAAACTACTCAAAACATAAGTTGATATCTTTCACACGAGGTTCAATCTCATCTTTCAAAATCTTTTTGACTTCTAACTTAAGGCGTAAATCTGATGAAAGAGGATTAGAGAAAGCGTTGTATGTGATGTTTTCTTGCTTAAACCAAATGACCTTTAACGTTTGCTCAATGTGGTGTTTAAGACCACAAAACTGTTTCCTTGCTTTAGTTTGCCATTAATTAGCATCATAAGTAGCAAGTTGAGCTTCTTTGAAAAATCTTTTCACATTTGTGTCTTTTCTTTTGAAAGGTTCTTTTGGTATATCTGTCAATTGTGTACACCAAAGCCGTGGTACGAGAATGGGTTTTTTGTTTGTTTTACTTTCAAACGTTTTTCCTCTTCCACTTTTAAACCATCTTGAGACTCATACAAAAGGTCAGCTGACAATCCTTTTCCCATATCTTCAGCGTTATACAAAGTAGGTGTCAACTTTTGCACTTTGTTTAAAAAAACAAGGGTTTTCATTTTCCACATGAGCACTATTCTCAAAACCAATTCCAGATGTTTGTTTATAAACTTCCTCATCTTTAGTAGGTAACATGTTGACAGTCTGAGAAGTCTGTCCCAATTTTCGAAGTTTGTTTTCAAGATCGTTTGTTCGTTTCAAAAATTCTTGATTTTCATTCTCAAGTTTTGTATTAACAATCTCAAAATTTGAAGTGGTTTTCTTAAGTCTTGAATTTTCACTTTTTAAATCACTGTTCTCTTTTACAAGCGCTTTAACCTTTCTGTTATTAAGAACCATTTGTTCATCCAATTGTTTAATGGAATGTTTTTTTTTATCCAAAACAACTTCTCTATAACCAACTTCAAGTTCTTCATTTCTTTTTAAAAGAGGTTTGACAGACTCTCCATTCATTTCAAACTTCCGAGCTTGAGATTTAAGGTTTGAGTTTTCAAATTCAAGTTCAGCTTTTCTTTTTGTTACATTTTGAAAACCTTTTTCTATTTCTTTAAATCTCTCAAGCTTTTTTATCAATAAGACATTCGTTTGCTTAGCTTTGCGATTGTCCTCTTTGCACTTTTCAAGTTCATGTTTGAAATTATCGATTAAAAAAGCAAATAAAGCATGATCTTGCTCATAAGAAGATCCATCCTGGGCAGGCTCACCTCTATTAGGATCCTGGATCCATATCTGGAGTAGCAAAAGTGATATTCCAATCATTTTTTTCCACCACATATGTGTCACTAATAGACTCAGGATGCGCAAGATGTGTCTGATCATGAGCAAACACATTATCAAAGATATTAACATTATCATGAGCATGTGAATGTTGTACCATAGCCAATATCTCTGTGTCTGATGAAGGTCTGATATGATCATCTTCGGTGTCCCAAACAGCTTCATTCCTTTGTGTACCATCAGTATCTGAATCATAGCTAGGACTACTGCTTTCAACCTGCTGATCTGAAGATGAATCACTTCCCGTGAAAACCAAACTATCATCAGATGCTTCACCCTCGTTGACCGTATCCTCTTCTGTTTGAAAATCTTTCTCTATCTCTTTTTCAATCACCTCTGTTTCCTTTAACTACATCTCTATTTCAATTATCTTTCTTTCATTAAATTGCGTCTCTTTTTCAATCTGCTCTCTTTCCTTTAACTGCATATCTTTTTCAATCTGCTCTCTTTCCCGTTTCAGCTTCTCAATTTCATTTAACTCACCTTCCTCAGTTTCAAGTATCTTTTCAAGCTCACCCATTTGATTGATGCATGTAGTTCGAAAGGTCGCATAGCTTACCCAAAATTGTTGGTAAAATGCATAGATAAACTCTGACTGGTTCATTATCCAAGGGTTAAAGATACTCTGAAGTTGAGTTTGGATCACATTAAAACCTTCCTTGCAGTTACTCATATCAAGTTCTTCTTCATTAAGTAGCATCTCAAGTTGATTCAGGCTTTGGTTGAGTTTGTCTTTGAAATTGTGATATCGGACTCGGATGAAGTATTCAAATGCCTGATCGAACCTTGATTCATAACCATAAATATTGATGACCTTCTCTACATATGACTTGAACACTGTAAACACTTTCTTTGAATCTCTCTCTTGGATTTGCATTTTCATTTCCATTGTAAAACGATGTGTGATAAAGTTGATCTTGGATCGTTGAAGATAACAAAGGTTGTTGTTTGAAGATTATATGTTTTTGGCGAAGTTTGAAAAGTGTTAATGGTTGATATTAGTGATTTCGAATTTTCCCTCCAAAAATTGAATGTGAAAATTTTCTCTCCCAAAATTTGAAAATCACTATGAAATGTAATTCTAAGGTTACCAGAAAAATTTGAGTTTTAAAAATTTTGACGCCAAATTTTACCGAAAAAATTTGAATTTTGGCCTAAAAATTTGAATTTCGGGCCGAAATTTTCAACGTTATACCAAAATTTGAATCTCGCGTAAAAATTGAACGTTTAGTCTCTTGTAAAAAATAAATTTTACTCAAATTTTCCCGCCAAATGGTTTTGTGGGCTAACTCGGTAAACCTTAGAACTCGATAACACCTTTCAAACTCGGTAAAAACATTCAAACTCGATAACACCTTTCAAACTCGGTAAGGCTGCTTACTCGGAAAATCTTGTAACTCGGTAAAGACTTGTAACTTGGTAAAGACTTGTAACTCGGTACACTTTGAAGTTCTAACTCGAAACAGCTCTAACTCGATACTGTCACTAACTCGATAACCTAATGAAATTTTGGAAGCGTTTCGTTTAGTAAAACCCAAGTGAAATCCTTACTCGATAAACGATAAGGTATTTTAGCTAACTCGCTAAAATGGCTAACTCGCCAAAGTAAGAAACTCGATACAAATAGCTAACTCGATAAAAAATTTTCTAACTCGGAAAAAATTTTCTTAACTCGATAAAAAATGTTTTAACTCGATAAAAAATTTTCTAACTCGATAAAAAAAAATTTAACTCGATAAAAAAATTTTCTTACTCGATAAAAAATTTTCTAACTCGATAAAAAATGTTTTAACTCGATAAAAAAAATTTCTAACTCGATAAAAAAAAAAGTTAACTCGATAAAAAAAAATTTCTAACTCGATAAAAAAAATTTTAACTCGATAAAAAAATTTCTAACTCGATAAAAAAATTTTTAACTCGATAAAAAATTTTCTAACTCGAAAAAACGCCGATGAACAGTAACCTGATCCAAAAAATAAGCCATAAATCCACTTTTTTCACCAAAAATCAATCTAGAACAACCTAAAATTATCCCTAGGCTCTTGATATCACTTGTAAGATCATAGATCTATCTTTATCACCTTTGATTATGATGTTAAAGAGAGATAGAAGAGCTAGAGAGAGAAAGTAGAGAGAGAGAGGTGGAGAGCACTATGTGAAATAAAACCTTTGATTGGCATGAACTCCCACCATATCTAACAAGCTTAGGAGGGTATTTATAGTTTTTACATATGCCACCATGGGCTTTCTCTTGAGCCTTCTTTTGGGTCATGCCATTAAGGCTTTTACATAACCTTAATAAACTAGCATTTTACTAACTATTACATGAATATATTTAACTAACTATTTGACTTAATAATGATCGTCACTTTTAATCCTAACAAAAAGCATAAAAATGGATTTTTGAGATTTAAAAGGCTATGAATTATACTAATAAGCTAGAACTTAAGTGCAACAAGCTAAATACTACTGATATAATCTTAAAATAAGCTAACAAGAGCAGATAATCACACTGATAAGCACACATAAGCAGATATAAGCAAATCCAACAATGCACAACCAAACAGTCCTTAATAGGCTTATTTTACGGCTCCTCATAAGCCAACCAGCAAAAAAAAAATTTAAATGAAAATAAAAATATCATTAATTAAACAAGCTTCCAAATCAATGAATTCCAGAATTTTATGAGATTTGGTGAAGTTTTGAAGAAATGAAAAATAAAAATCAAAATTGATTTTTTTCACTTTTTTAAAAAATTGCATTTGCAGCCTGGAAATGGGGCTTAAAACCAATAAGAAAAAATCTAAAAATCTAGAAAATCTAAAAGATTGTTAGGATTAAGAAAAAGGTTCGGTCACCCCATGTATTTACATACTGCATAGCTCTTAGTTTTGTATATATTAGATTTGATATAGTCTCATCGTGGAGGAAGGACGGGTCTTTACCAACTATACACGTGATCCACAGCCCACAGGAGGGCGTATACTGTAAGTGTATATATACCCTTTCCCACACAAGGGAAGGGTTGGTTGTTTCTAATAATACATACACCTCAAAGGTGTTTCTCTCACTAGAAACTCCCCTCTCTCTACTCTCTCTCTCTCTCTCTCTAAACTCTTACCATGGTTAACCTAATCTTCCACAATCCAAGACCACCCGAAACCACATGAATCAACACATATGTTCGATCCTACAATTGGCATTAGAGCCAGGTTGCTATTTATGTTGATTTTTGTGGTTCGTACCTTTTATTTGAAGCTGTTTAACCACGTTTTTTTGGACCTGAAAATTTATTTGTCAATCTTTTTTTTGGTAACAGCTTCCTTATACTGCTTATTGTGTCTTCATGGTTAAAAAGTCTCATATTTTCATTTACAGTTTCATATATTGCTTTTTGGTGTCCATTTGGTCCAAATTCATGCCTTTGTGTGTAACTTATATTATTTTGTGACTTGTTTACCATCCCGTGAATCAGTGGTAAATAACTTGTCTGATTATTTGTCAGAAAATATGGTCAATTATGGGTCTCAATATGGTCAGAATTGTGGTAAAAGGTGTATACAAATCTGGGTCTGTTTATGCATGTTCTTCATAGCGAGTTGTGGTTACTTTGGAAGCCTTAGGTAGCGGTTTGGTAAGTAAGCTTTTTGCTTTTTGGTTTGTTGTTGAAAAAGGAAAAAAATTACAAAATAGTACAATAGTGACAGCTCAGGGTCAACTGCGATTAGGCTCAATCAATATCGATTGGGTATAGCGATTGGTCTTTGAAAATGAATTTTATTCGCAAAATCTAAAAGAAATGCTGCCAAATTTTCTTTGTAATGTTACCAGAAGTTAAAGAAATAAAGAAGAGAAGATAATGCTTGACCAAGTTGACGACAAACCAATTTACCGACTCAGTGAACCTCAATATTTTAACATCAACGGTCCAAGATTTTAACGTTAATGATATGAAAAAAAAAAAAAAAAAAAAAAAAAAAAAGAATCAGATTCAGAATATATACCAACAACCATACACATAAGCACCCAAATCAAACAACATACAAATCCAAGTGCTATACTAATCCCACCTCCAAACAACAACTCTCGAACCAACAACAACAATGTCTACAACAAAACATCAATCCTATCCTCTACATCTATTGTGACTCGAAATTTAAAGTGGAATACAAGATCTCAGTTTCTTCCGTTCGTGGTGTACAACAATCTTCAAGACCTTTAAAAGATCAAACACACGAATAGAAAATTACGTCATAGATCTCGAAGCAAAAAGTCAACATCAAACGGATCTCAGATCATCTTTGTTTCGTGTTGTTCATTAATACATCAAGATTTTTAAAGATCTCAACACGAATTCTAAACTAATCATCATCAATATTTTTTTAAGCCTAGCTTAGATTAAATATTCGAACACAAAAAGGAAAGGAAATATAACAACTTTGTTATTTACCCTCCTTGGTTCGGTTTAAAGGTTCGTCTAGACAACAACAACGAAACAACATAAATCTTCTACCTTACCCGAGACCTTAGTTGTGACAAGATCTAGAAGCCTTTAAAGATGGTTTCTTGATTCGTTTTGAACAGTATCTAAATTGATTTAGGTCCGGTTGTGTAGTGTTGATGGTTCGTGTTGCTAAGATGTTCGATTGAGGATGATTAGATTGAGATTGATACGATCCTTGATGTTGTATTTGGTGGCAGCTATTGAGAGAAGGAGATGGGGGAGCAGGAGTATGTAACGTGTTGTTAGTGATTAAGATAATTGATGAGATCAACTAGGGTTTGAGCTGTGAGAGGTTGAGAGCGTGACTGCAAGTTTCAAAAGGGGGGCGGAAGTTTAAGATATGCGTGTAATTAGGGTTTGCTAATGAAGTTGTGGTGTATTTTTATACCCCGTTTGTTTAGGGTATGGGGGAGTTTGGATTAGGTTTATTGTTATCTTTGAGCTGAGTATTAGTTATCATAAGTGGGCCTATCCAAACGTTAAACTTAAGGGGCAAACTCATCGGCTAACTAAATCTGTTCTTAAATTACTTTGTATTGGTTTCTGTTTGGATTTGTGTGTTGGACTGGTAAACTAGCTTGGGCCGAATAAAAGTGGTTGGATTTAACATTCGACTGTTCATAAATGTCAAATAAAATTAGGCTGACGTGAATTTATTTTCCAATGCATTTCATTATGCATTGCGTTAATTTTTAGTATAATATTGGCAAAAGGTGTGGTATTCTGGCCTCACAAATTTCACAAGGTTTCACATAATAATTGGCATCTTGTCAAAATGTAACATACAAATTCCCAGTTATCAAACCTCTATTTACCGAAAAATTCTAAAGAATTTGCGCAAATCACAAAGTAACTACGGGGCTTGTATCACAAAGGCTAGTTTGGGGAAATTGAAACGTTTATGTGGCTACAGGGCTTTGTACTACATACTACGGGATTGGAAATAAGGGTGTATTTCACAAGTTCGTACGCTTATGTATCTTCGTTTCTTTCTTTCTACTGCACGAAGATAACTTGTTTGAGCATTTATTGTTCGTGATGAAGACTTGACTATCTAGTTAATTTTGTGTTTCTTCTCTATATACAAAAAGTAACTATCACTTTAAGTGTCTCACGTAGTTGAGGATAGTTCAAGTGGTTGGATACTAATATATGTTTGATATTGTGGTATATGGTATACACCGTTTTGTGTCGCGCATTTAGCACAAGTATAAGTTCAGGGATTTGTGTAATACACGTCATCATGAGATCGTGGTACATGGTTATTCTCCAAGTGGTCACAACAAAAGCCGACTGAATACGAGGGTGGTTAGTTTGCCAATGAGGTTAAAGGGTGAGAAGTGATCAACAATTCTCATGGGATATTCGACGCTAAAGCACGAAAAAGATACTTCACAGTCCAAGCAAAATCGATCAAGATCCTTCAATGTCCATCATGATTTTTCAAGATGTTTGCTTAAGACAAGAACTTCTCGTGTATATGGTCGTACACGTCAATGATGCTTCCGAAAGTTCGAAACCATCATGGGGGAGAAACGTGTACTTTGATGATAGAAGGTCAACCTCCAGGGGGAAGTAGTTTATACTACTTTACTTAGTATGTTTTGTGAAGTATTCTACATGTGTTAGAAGAATTGTTAATGATCTCTTGCATGTTTCCCCAAACAGATAGTCACCAAAACCAAATGTCAATATACAGTATAGTAGCAGTATTAGTTGATGAAAATCTACACAGAGGAATGAATTGCTCATCACTAATCATGGAACCGATCCAACAAGTTGTCACAACACAATCAGTGTATCACGGTTTCTTCTTGATTTTGTAAAATCCCGCGAAAGAATCTATTTCTCGGTTTAAATCGTAGATTTGTAAAATCCCGTGATGATGAAACTATCCTGGAGAATGAAAAGTGCATTTTCGGATCTTAATTGACTCTGGTGCTACGGTCTCAACTTCGAGGAAGGGATATAGTATGTACTTCATGTGTTAGATGAGCTTGGATATACTTCATGGCATTTTAGTTATAGCGATTTTACGGGGTTATGTGTTTTTTTGGGGTTATGTGTGTTTGACAAGATTGGGATAAAACCATTATCAAAGTTCATTCAAAACATCCAAGAGGCTAGATTTGGGCAGTTAAACCACAAGATGTGACTACACGCGTCAACTCATTATTATTTATTTGAGGTTGAAGTGAAATTTCACGGGAGCGTGTACTTAGTATTTGAAGATATCGGGGTGGTTGGATGAAGATTCTTCGAGATCCTTGTTCGAGCTTTTAACCTTTACAATGAAGAAGTCTTCGATATCTAGTTATTTTTGGGATTCTTCCTTTCTATTACCATAAAATAACTATCATTTTAAGGAGTTACATTGTAGTGCTCAGTGTCACACGAAGTTGTGGATATTCAAGAGGTGATGTACGTCTTACACTTGATGGTTGGTTGGTTGAAGAGTATAGAGTACTTAGGGATTCGATGTTGTACGAACTCTCTACACCGCTCTTCGTCACACATTAGTGCAAGATTAAGTAACAAGTTCGGGTTCTTTTACTTTAGTTTCAAGTTCATCATATTGGGTTTTTCTCCATCAGTAGTCTTGACAAAAAGCCGACAGAATGATAATGGGGTTGGTAACGAGTTAGATGAGAGAAGTAGAAAAGAGAGAGATGACGTCTGTTCAGATCAGTTCAGGCCTTGTGATTGGCTCCAAACGGTCAACCTAAACTGACCAGGTTAATGGTCAACCAGGCCAAACTGTCTAGAGTCAATACTCCGTAGAAGTATAGGGTTTCCCCGGGTCGTTATGTCCCGACGAGGTGTGATGGTATAAAAACGGGTTTGTGATCGGGTGAATTTGGACAGAAAGGGGTTGTGAAGGATTACGCTATGAGATGAGGAATGAAAATAACTTAGAAACACTATATTAACATTTACTGATGATCAGATAACCTAAAAACGTGAGCTAAGTCTAAAAACGCGTTCGTTTGAAATAAAGTTACGTTAGCGTACGAAATAAAACGCGATTTTTGTAAAATAAAATACCTACGGATATGAAAATTACATTTTTACAATCCTAATGATAAAAGAAAATTTTTAGAAAAAGAAAAATAATTTTTACACTATTTAATTAATTACTATTAATTAATTACTATTTAATTACTAATTAATAATATTTAAATTATACTAATTATGAAATTAAGCTAGAAAAATGAAAATTTAATTCTAAAAATTCTAAAATAATATAAAAGTAATTTTAAAACTAAAAATATATTTTTCCTACTTTTTCTCTATTTATTATTAATTAATTAAGATTTAAATACTAATTAAACTAATTAAATTAAAGAAAAATAGCAAATGAACAGTAAAAATTCTAAAACTTTTTCTAAAAATGTTTTATGATATTTAAAACCTAGGAAAAATATAAAAACATAGGATTACTTAATAAAAACTATTTATACTTTTTAATTGTCTAATATTAATTAATTACTAATAAACTAATATTAATTATTAAAAATAGCAAATGAAAAGGAAAAAATCTAGAAAAATTCCTAAAAATACTTTAAACTATCAGGAACTTAAGAAAAATATGAAATTACAAAAGTACTTAATAATAAGCTGAAAGAAAAATGAAAAAGATAACTTCTTTTAAATAGAAGCTATCACTAAAAATTAAGTTTGGTTTTTTGGATTTTTCTTTTTTCAAAACTAATTAACTACTGATATAGAGCAACTTTAATAAAGACAAAAAGTTTAGAAATTGAAAATAAGCTTAGTGGGAGCTTATGAGCTTATCAGGTTGAGCAAAGTGGGTCGAAATGGGAGTTTGAGCTTGAATAAGCTAAAAACAAGCTCCCACTACTGAGCCAATGGCAAAACAAGCTACAAGCGAATTATATTCACTAGAAACAAACTAGATTATGCAAATACACAGGCTGATGAAGCATAACAAGAACATAAGCAATACAAGTTCCACCTCAGAACCAAACAGGCCTTCAGGGGGCTTTTGCAAGCCAAAATGAGACCTGCTCACAAGCTCCTAAGACCAAATGGAGAGTGATCCAACAAGCTCACCTAGTGGGCTTTCCAAAAAGCCTAAAAGCTCAAACTGAGCTTAACTAATGAGCAAGAAAAAGGGTTCATGAACTGAGCTTGTGACACACACACCCTAAGTGCAGGGGTATTTCAGGCCTAAAGAGGCAAACTTTAAGCTTAAAAAGAAGCTATAAGACCACAAGCAGAAGTAATAAAAGCCAAAATACTTAAAAACCACCAGCCATAGAATAAATAAACCAAGTTTGAGCTTATGTTGAGCTGACTTGGGGCTTCTACAAGCTATTAACTACCAATCAGTGAAGGAGTTTAGTGATCCAGTGAGCTTCTAAAACAAGCAGTAAGACCAATAAGTTCATAAGCTGAAAAAGCTTACACAAGCTTAAGCAAATGACAACAATCAACCATATCATAAGCAACAATAGTGATGGATAACCTAAGCTAGACAAAAGTGATAATCAACAAGCTCAGTTAAGCTGAGTCAGAACTGAGGCCAGAAGGCAACAAAAAGAGTAAATAAGCTAGTCTAATTAAGCCAATGAGACAAAATCTAGTATTCACAAACAAATCCCCCTAACAGGCTCCCTAAATCTCCCAAGTTCAAGGCATGAAGTCAATTATTGAATGAGATATGGCTGTGATAAAATGGGTCAAATCAAGCAAAAACTAGGAGCAGGGCATTAGCAGGCCTAGGGGGGCAAGTTGTGGAGGCTTAATAAGCTGAAAAATAAATCGTAAAAATAAAATAAAATTTGTAGCATGAAAACAAACTACCAAAGAAGGTGTAAACCAAATTCTAGACCTACATACCTAGTAATGAACAGATTAAAAAAATTGGAGTAACTAGGTTTGGGACATGGCTGCTGAAACAGAAATGGCTCAAATGGGTGGATTTGACTTGTAAAAGTCCAAGGGCAAACCTTACAAACCTACTTTAACCTATATTGAACTAATGTTAACCAAGAATAACAACCTAAATCTAATTTCTACCTTATTACCTAATGCAACAGTGAACAAAAGAAAGTATTGAGACATTTGCTTAACTGCTTTTAAACTTAACCAAACCACAAGGTCTTTACCCACAATCTCATGTCTAAGCTTTCTCAAACTATTTCAAATAAAACTTTTTACCAGATTGCTTTTTCTGTTTGATGAAGACTCTTATCCCAAACACCCCTTAATTGACCTGTTGGGAATTTTGCAAAGGGGCTGAGATTTAAGCTACAGATTTCAAAAGACAAGTTTAAAACTAGTTATATTAAGAATGTATAAGCAGATATAATCTTGAAAATAACCAGTAGAATGAGCTGATAAGCTATGACCTAATTTTTTTGTGTTTTTCAAATGACTTTTGGAAAACTTAAGCAAAGTGTAAACCCCGAACACAACTAAACAGAACTATGTAACTGAGAAAGGCAAATAAAAATGAAAAATAAGCAGTGATTAATAAGCTAGTGGTAAAAGCTAAATTTAGGCTAAAAAGACAGTTGTAAAGTTAAGGCAAGTGAAATGATTACCTAGCCTTCCTAATAAACATATAAGCATATTTAAACCTGAATGATAAACAAATAAGCATAAACTAACATATAATAAGCAGTTTGGAAAGAAGCATAAGTAAGTAAGCAATTTAGAGTAAGCAGATATAGGTAAACAGGTACAAATAAACAAAGCTTGAAGTTTTTATTGAAAAAGAAAGGTTTACAACTGAGTTTTTAAGAGCTCAACTAAAATTAAAGCTAATTACATTAACTACCATTAACTATTCTAAATTCCTAATTAACTACCCAGCCTTAAAATGGCATACACCTATTTATTTATACTCTGATGATATAAAAACAAGGGTCCTCATCACTTTGTCTTCTTCTTGAGGTGTTGCTTGGGGTTATTCCCACCCATTGGATCAATCTTGGAGAAACCTCATCCCTTGATTGTATAGTGACGCCCAAAAGTGGTATTTTGCCAGAGGGGGTAAAGAGACAAGTGTGTTGGGGTTGACTTGTGAAAAGGAACAAAGTCAGAGGAGGGGGAACAATCTTGTTGGAGATGGCAGAGGTTTGGGGGCTGGGTGTTGTCTGGTGTTGGCGGTAAAAGGAAGGGGAAAGGTGAGGTTTAATAATAAACGGGGTAGGGTGGTTTTTTTTAAAAAAAAAGGGTAATGGGCTAAGTGGTAGTGGGCTTAGGGAAATGGGTGGATCATATGTTGGTTTTGGGTTTGGATTTTTGTTTTGGGTATTAGTTAATAAATAGGATCCGTTTGGTTTTGTATTACAAGGACCAATTGTGTAATTTTTCTAATTTTGGGGTACCATTCCTGCCACAATTCCAAAGTAATACAAGGGACTTTTCTTGCCAATTTGAATTACCAAAGGACCATAAATGTCATTTTTCAATTTTGAACACCCAGGGACTGAAACTGTCAAATGTTGAAACTTGAAGGACCAAAAGTGTAAATTCTTTAAACTTTCATTTAAAGGACCAATTTTGACAATTTGTAAGTTCCCAAAGACCAATGTTGACTTTTCCATCCAAAAATATTTCCCAGGGATCAATTCTGACAAAATTATGAAGTTCAGGGACCAAACTTGTAAATTCTCAAAACTTTTCACCCAAGGATCGTTTTTGATAATATTCGACTTTTAAATGCCTTGGGTTGACTTTTCTTTCGTTTTAAAACTTCAAGGACTAGTTTTGTCAATTTTCGAAACTTGAGGGACTGAAATTGCCAATTATGCAAACTTTGTTCGTTTTTCATTTGTTTTTAAACATTTTGCATCTAAAACATATAAAACACAATTTTGAAATATTTTTAGTATTTTGATGCATTTCTGAGTGTTTTTGTATGTTTTGCAGTTCAGATTTGACTAAAAATGATGAGTGTTTGAGCACTAATCAATCCCCCACACTAAACTATTGCTAGTCCCTAGCAATAAAATGTTTTGAAAACTTGATGGATTTTAAACTCTTTACCAAAAGCCATCACTTCTGGAGTAGCCAGGTGTAAGAACTGTGGCACACCTGATAACCGTGTGATTTTGAGCAAACCACCAGCTGTCAACGGATTTGATTAGTCTTTACCAAAAGCCGTTTGCTTCTGGACTAGCCAGTTCTTGATGGACTAAGTCAACATCTTGGTGAGCTGATTACCAATTATGGATTTTCCACTGCCTTTACCACAAGCCATAATCTTGCGGGCTAGCCAACTCATTTGTTTTTGGGGAGTTGAGGAACCATACAATTTTGGGCAAATTGCAAGCCATAAACGGATTTGAGATATCTTTACCAAGAGCCGTTTGCTCCTGGATTAGCCAATCCCTTTTGTCGTTTAGACACGGCGGACTGATTACCACAAAAATTTTGAAGCACCAGTGAAAAATTTTTGAAAATTTTTTGAAATTTTGGCTAAAAACGGGGGTATAAGATAGTAAAATGTGATAAAATTCGCTAGAATAGCGAAATACCCCCCCCCCCCCCCCCACACTTAGAATGAATATTTTCCTCAATATTCAAAGTCCCGGCTATTATGCCGACTCTTTGAACGTAAAAGGGCAACATTACAAGCTAAACGTGGAAAACACCATTTTGTATTTTCACTTCATAAGTAACCATAGTATGGGGGACTCCCCCACACTTAGGGTGAAAACCCTATAAGCATGCTACTGTTTTTGTTTACCGAGTCGCTAGCTTGACTCGACCCCGAATTCATTTGTCCTTGGGGAAGCATGATGTCGAAGAAACAATCTCAATCGGACTTTCATTCAAGATGTCTGGACAAACATTTGAAGCACGTGAAAGTTCCACACCGATGAGATATAATCCCGGCTCAAAATAATGGTAAATGAAAATGCCGGGATCAAAGATGGTATCTTCATTCCCGAAGGAGTGAAGAAGAGAAGAAGTCACCTTATAGGTGAAGAAAAGGAAGAAAACCATGATGAAAATCATGATTTGATTTTCTTCCTCGAGATCAGGCTCATTAGCCTGAATTTGGATTTCAAAGGTTAAGCTCGTAAACATCCCGGGAGGGTGGGTGGGAATTTGTAAATCCTCATTATTGAGTGAATCTCCCCCCGGGATATCAAACTCCGGAGGAGTCATGATATGATGAGTGAGTTCACCGGATAACTCCTCATGAAGAGAATTATTCACAAGATGTGAATTTGTGAATTCATGTTCCGGAATAGACTCGTCACAATCCTCATTCTGAATATCAAAGAGTGGATTATCAGAAATCAAAGTGAATTCAGATTCGAATTCAAATAGAGGATTAGTGAGAGTAGTATTGAAAGTTTCGGGAACAAAGAGATTAACATTCTCTATTGGACTGTCGGGATCAGAAGTGAGTGACTGATCATGATATAGGAGACTTTCAATTTCTCCCAGATCGGCTTCGAAGTCAAGGAGACTATCATCACTTTCCAATGAAAGTGGATTGATGTGAGTAAGTTCATCGGCGAACTCCTCAAGAAGATGATCAGCATCAGTTTGTGAAACTGATGCCTCAACATACTCGATGTCTCCATGAGATGTACAATCATCATTAAAATCTGAGAAAGTCTCAAAATGATCGTTTGAACACTCAAGAGGGGAAGGAATATCACACATATGCTCAAGAGCTCCCTGTGACTCTCTCGGGATTGGGACAAGGTTTTCAACACTAGACTTTATGAATTCGTTCGATTCCTTATCAGGAACAGTGTCAAGATGCTCGTCCCCCATAATCAAAGAGTGAGTGGGAACCTCGGGTGTGATAGCAGTTGTTTGAGATGGAATCTCAACTGCTGGGATATCCACTGATGAACTTGATGGATCTTTATAGAATTGAAGGATATCAAGTTTATCCTCATCATTACTGTCATCAGGAATAAAACGGAACAAAGAGCTAGATCTGGCTGCTTTTTCTCTTGCAATGGATTCCCTCACAGATTTTTCATATGTATCTTGGGAATTTATTCTAGCAGCCTGCTCTTCAGCTAGCAATTCTTCCATGGATTTTTGATGAGTATGTCTTTGGGCAAAGTCTTTAACTAAACCCTTAAGCTCATCAACGATTTTCATCATATTTTGCATTTCTGGAAGAAGTGCTTGATTCATATCGTACTGTGGAGGTTGGTCATAATAGGGTGTGTCAAAATTGTCACAAGGATATGGATTCCCTGATTGACAATCTGAGCTGAAGTGTGGACCTCCACAGTAATCACAACAGTAAAACTGTTGAGGCTGTGAGTCGTATGTGCTAGAGTCATAATCGTTATCGGGAAACTGCTCATAGACAAGCGTGTTTCCCGATTGACAATCAGAACTGTAGTGTAAACCACCACAGTACTCACAACAGTAAAACTGCTGAGAATCATGGTGTGGTAGCTGGTGGAATAAATCAGTCGTGTCATGGTAGGAATAGGGATCTTGGTTATAGACAGACCCGTTTCCTGACTCTACCATGCCAAAACTGGGGCAATTACCACCATTATAAGAACTACCACACCACTGGCAAACCAGAAAGTGTGGATGAGACATAGAAAGAATCAAATGTGTATAGAGGGTGAGGAAATGAGAATCAAAGATGTGAGAGGGTAAAGGTGAATATTTTTGGATTTATGGAAATACATTTTTGTACAAATAGGAAGGAAAATGTTTTTGTGTTTTTTGTGTTCGTTGAAAACTGAGTTTAAAATATTTTCGGGAATGGTTTTGTTTTTATAATAAGAAAATATGAACAAAGGATGGTAAATATACAATGAGTGTATATCCAGATTCACTAATCTGTAAAACCATTTAGAATAACGCGCACGACCTCCCCGGCAGCGGCGCCAAAATTTTGATTGGCTCCAAACGGTCAACTTAAACTGACCAGGTTAATGGTCAACCAGGCCAAACTGTCTAGAGTCAATACTCCGTGGAAGTATAGGGTTTCCCCGGGTCGTTATGTCCCAACGAGGTGTGAGGGTTTGTGATCGGGTGAATATGGACAGAAAGGGGTTGTGAAGGATTACGCTACGAGATGAGGATTGAAAATAACTTAGAAACACTATATTAACATTTACTGATGATTAGATAACCTAAAAACGTGAGCTAAGTCTAAAAACGCGTTCGTTTGAATTAAAGTTACGTTAGCGTACGAAATAAAACGCGAGTTTTGTAAAATAAAATACCTACGGATATGAAAATTTCATTTTTACAATCCTAATGATAAAAGAAAATTTTTAGAAAAAGAAAAATATTTTTTACACTATTTAATTAATTACTATTAATTAATTACTATTTAATTACTAATTAATAATATTTAAATTACACTAATTATGAAATTAAGCTAGAAAATGAAAATTTAATTCTAAAAATTCTAAAATAATATAAAAGTAATTTTAAAACTAAAAATATATTTTTCCTACTTTTTCTCTATTTATTATTAATTAATTAAGATTTAAATACTAATTAAACTAATTAAATTAAAGAAAAATAGCAAATGAACAGTAAAAATTCTAAAACTTTTTCTAAAAATGTTTTATGATATTTAAAACCTAGGAAAAATATAAAAACATAGGATTACTTAATAAAAACTATTTATACTTTTTAATTGTCTAATATTAATTAATTACTAATAAACTAATATTAATTATTAAAAATAGCAAATGAAAAGGAAAAAATCTAGAAAAATTCCTAAAAATACTTTAAACTATCAGGAAATTAAGAAAAATATGAAATTACAAAAGTACTTAATAATAAGCTGAAAGAAAAATGAAAAAGATAACTTCTATTAAATAGAAGCTATCACTAAAAATTAAGTTTGGTTTTTTGGATTTTTCTTTTTTCAAAACTAATTAACTACTGATATAGAGCAACTTTAATAAAGACAAAAAGTTTAGAAATTGAAAATAAGCTTAGTGGGAGCTTATGAGCTTATCAGGTTGAGCAAAGTGGGTCGAAATGGGAGTTTGAGCTTGAATAAGCTAAAAACAAGCTCCCACTACTAAGCCAATGGCAAAACAAGCTACAAGCGAATTATATTCACTAGAAACAAACTAGATTATACAAATACACAGGTTGATGAAGCACAACAAGAACATAAGCAATACAAGTTCCACCTCAGAACCAAACAGGCCTTCAGGGGGCTTTTGCAGGCCAAAATGAGACCTGCTCACAAGCTCCTAAGACCAAATGGAGAGTGATCCAACAAGCTCACCTAGTGGGCTTTCCAAAAAGCCTAAAAGCTCATACTGAGCTTAACTAATGAGCAAGAAAAAGGGTTCATGAACTGAGCTTGTGACACACACACCCTAAGTGCAGGGGTATTTCAGGCCTAAAGAGGCAAACTTTAAGCTTAAAAAGAAGCTGTAAGACCACAAGCAGAAGTAATAAAAGCCAAAATACTTAAAAACCACCAGCCATAGAATAAATAAACCAAGTTTGAGCTTATGTTGAGCTGACTTGGGGCTTATACAAGCTATTAACTACCAATCAGTGAAGGAGTTTAGTGATCCAGTGCGCTTCTAAAACAAGCAGTAAGACCAATAAGTTCATAAGCTGAAAAAGCTTACACAAGCTTAAGCAAATGACAACAATCAAGCATATCATAAGCAACAATAGTGATGGATAACCTAAGCTAGACAAAAGTGATAATCAACAAGCTCAGTTAAGCTGAGTCAGAACTGAGGCCAGAAGGCAACAAAAAGAGTAAATAAGCTAGTCTAAATAAGCCAATGAGACAAAATCTAGTATTCACCAAACAAATCCCCCTAACAGGCTCCCTAAATCTCCCAAGTTCAAGGCATGAAGTCAATTATTGAATGAGATATGGCTGTGATAAAATGGGTCAAATCAAGCAAAAGCTAGGAGCAGGGCATTAGCAGGCCTAGGGGGGCAAGTTGTGGAGGCTTAATAAGCTGAAAAATAAATCGTAAAAATAAAATAAAATTTGTAGCATGAAAACAAACTACCAAAGAAGGTGTAAACCAAATTCTAGACCTACATACCTAGTAATGAACAGATTAAAAAAATTGGAGTAACTGGGTTTGGGACATGGCTGCTGAAACAGAAATGGCTCAAATGGGTGGATTTGACTTGTAAAAGTCCAAGGGCAAACCTTACAAACCTACTTTAACCTATATTGAACTAATGTTAACCAAGAATAACAACCTAAATCTAATTTCTACCTTATTACCTAATGCAACAGTGAACAAAAGAAAGTATTGAGACATTTGCTTAACTGCTTTTAAACTTAACCATACCACAAGGTCTTTACCCACAATCTCATGTCTAAGCTTACTCAAACTATTTCAAATAAAACTTTTTACCAGATTGCTTTTTCTGTTTGATGAAGACTCTTATCCCAAACACCCCTTAATTGACCTGTTGGGAATTTTGCAAAGGGGCTGAGATTTAAGCTACAGATTTCAAAAGACAAGGTTAAAACTAGTTATATTAAAAATGTATAAGCAGATATAATCTTGAAAATAACCAGTAGAATGAGCTGATAAGCTATGACCTAATTTTTTTGTGTTTTTCAAATGACTTTTGGAAAACTTAAGCAAAGTGTAAACCCCGAACACAACTAAACAGAACTATGTAACTGAGAAAGGCAAATAAAAATGAAAACTAAGCAGTGATTAATAAGCTAGTGGTAAAAGCTAAATTTAGGCTAAAAAGACAGTTGTAAAGTTAAGGCAAGTGAAATGATTACCTAGCCTTCCTAATAAACATATAAGCATATTTAAACCTGAATGATAAACAAATAAGCATAAACTAACATATAATAAGCAGTTTGGAAAGAAGCATAAGTAAGTAAGCAATTTAGAGTAAGCAGATATAGGTAAACAGGTACAAATAAACAAAGCTTGAAGTTTTTATTGAAAAAGAAAGGATTACAACTGAGTTTTTAAGAGCTCAACTAAAATTAAAGCTAATTACATTAACTACCATTAACTATTCTAAATTCCTAATTAACTACCCAGCCTTAAAATGGCATACACCTATTTATTTATACTCTGATGATATAAAAACAAGGGTCCTCATCACTTTGTCTTCTTTTTGAGGTGTTGCTTGGGGTTATTACCACCCATTGGATCAATCTTGGAGAAACCTCATCCCTTAATTGTATAGTGACGATCAAAAGTGGTATTTTGCCAGAGGGGGTAAAGAGACAAGTGTGTTGGGGTTGACTTGTGAAAAGGAACAAAGTCAGAGGAGGGGGGAACAATCTTGTTGGAGATGGCAGAGGTTTGGGGGCTGGGTGTTGTCTGGTGTTGGCGGTAAAAGGAAGGGGAAAGGTGAGGTTTAATAATAAACGGGGTAGGGTGGTTTTTTTTATTTAAAAAGGGTAATGGGCTAAGTAGTAGTGGTCTTAGGTAAATGGGTGGATCATATGTTGGTTTTGGGTTTGGATTTTTGTTTTGGGTATTAGTTAATAAATAGGATCCGTTTGGTTTTGTATTACAAGGACCAATTGTGTAATTTTTTTGATTTTGGGGTACCATTCCTGCCACAATTCCAAAGTAATACAAGGGACTTTTCTTGCCAATTTGAATTACCAAAGGACCATAAATGTCATTTTTCAATTTTGAACACCCGGGGACTGAAACTGTCAAATGTTGAAACTTGAAGGACCAAAAGTGTAAATTCTTAAAACTTTCATTTAAAGGACCAATTTTGACAATTTGTAAGTTCCCAAAGACCAATGTTGACTTTTCCATCCAAAAATATTTCCCAGGGATCAATTCTGACAAAATTATGAAGTTCAGGGACAAAACTTGTAAATTCTCAAAACTTTTCACCCAAGGATCGTTTTTGATAATATTCGACTTTTAAATGCCTTGGGTTGACTTTTCTTTCGTTTTAAAACTTCAGGGACTAGTTTTGCCAATTTTCAAAACTTGAGGGACTGAAACTGCCAATTATGCAAACTTTGTTCGTTTTTCATTTGTTTTTAAACATTTTGCATCTAAAACATATAAAACACAATTTTGAAATATTTTTAGTATTTTGATGCATTTCTGAGTGTTTTTGTATGTTTTGCAGTTCAGATTTGACTAAAAATGATGAGTGTTTGAGCACTCATCACCTTGCTCTTCAACATAATGGCGTCTGCAGATAACACTTCAGGCCTCATTCCTCAAAGAAAATAAAGGTGTACGTTTCAGTGCGCCTTATCTTAGAAAGAAGAGAAATCTTCTTATTTATGACCATTCTCATCAACAAGCTTCATGCTTTTACCATGTTCGTACAGTCATCAAGTGGATCGACATACATTGAATTATATTTTTGTGCTTCACTTATTCAATCAAAAATTGCAAACAGGCATATGTAATTTTTGAGGGGGAGAAGGGAAAGGATGAAGATACTACATGTTGATGATGGTTGTAGAATGGTCATTCGGCTCTTGTACGCAGATATTTTCTCCCTTTAAGGTTTAACACATTTAAACAAGTGGTTTAGGCATATTACAAGCTTCATGGAACTCTTCATTTGCTAAACCATTGATGAGGAAACAAAAGAGGGGCTGCTTCAAGAGTGTTTTAATCATCATCTTCTTCGCAGTAGTTTTTGGTGCTACACACATACTTTTGTTGCATCTGATAAATTTCAACCATCACGGAATCTCAACTATGGCAAAAATGTCATTGCATGCCATTTTTTAGGGGGAGAATATGCGTATGTCCTTCTCCTTTCGACTATGGCAAAAATGTCATTTGTATGCCATTTTTTAGGGGGAGAATAGGCACTTGTATTTTCTCTTCTTTCGTGGGAGGAGAAATGTGTATGTTGGGGTTATAAATCACAAAGGGATCGAGCTTAATTATTCATGTTGGGGAAATTGGTCTCTACCACTCCGAAATATTCCGTGGTTTGTTACTCTGTTCGAGTTCTATTGTCGCTTCTGGGATTCGAACTTGGTGTTATCATTTAGTACTCCAGTTGATTGATTGATTCAGATAAAGAAGAAGATGGTTAATAACAAGACCCTCAAACGTGATCATGACGTTAAAGTGTTGAATCTATAAAAGGGGATAATCAGTTTGAGGAGGAGCTGATTCAGAAACTTCCCAAGTTATTGAAGAAGCTCTTTACATACGATGACCTAATTGAGGGGGAGCAAACTCAATTATTCATCATCTCATGACTACTGAATACTTCAGTTCAGGACTCGTGAGGTTTATCGACATCTTCTCATGGGCTGATATTATTAGTGAAGAAGGGCTTCCAGTTAATGCTTCATGCACACATCATTATGATGATTCTGATTAATCGCAACCATCAGGGGAGAGGAATGTGTACACCAAGGATGCACAACAAGTTCACGTGATCGGGCTTAATCACTTATTCCAGGATTGATAACCGCAGAGATGATTAGTGGTTCAACTTGTTACTTTGGTATTATCATTTCATGTGTACATCACGAGCTGATTAATCGTAACCATCAGGGGAGAGAAATGTGTACATCAAGGACGCACAACAGGTTCACGTGATCGGGCTTAATCATTTATTCCGGAGTTGGTATCCGCAGAGATGATCAGTGCTTCAACCTGTTACTTTGGTGTTATCGTTTCGACTTGTGTTGGGTACATGTGTGCATTATGGGCTGATTTAGGATATGTGATATAACTGGAATGCATTTAGTGAGATGAAGATGTTGATATTCTATTCCCAAATGAACAACCTTGAAGAAGGTCGAGTCTACCGTCTGCTCTACATTTTCCGCTGTGTGTTAGAAGACTAAAGACGATATGCAATTAACTATCAAAAGACTTCTTCATATTCAAGGCACTCATCAGAAAGGTTATCAGTTTGGAGGAGAGCACTAATTAGGGGAGAGTGAAATGTCCGAGTTAATCCCTAATTAGATGTGCTCACATTGCTCTTCAGCAAGTTGATTCTCACAGGATATATTTGAGCTTATTGTGTTCTTCTCACAAGATTTCAAGTATATGGGCGTAAGATGTGTTGTTGATTCTGATGTATCAAAACCAACAAGTGGGAAGGAGACATACATCGGAACGCAAAACGAGTACATGTGATGAGCTTTATACTTCGTCTTTATTGAAGTTATTCCGGGAAGATAAATGTCATGACCGCAGAGGAAATCAGTGTTTTAACTCGTTCTTTTGGTGTATTATTCCAACTATATGGGGGAAGAGATGTAAGAAACAGTTTCTGATGACAAAAGATGTACACAATTGATTGTGTGTGTACTTCGGGTTTCTGAGCTTCATATAATGAGACTGATTGCATCATTTTAACTACTTGGGGGGAAGTGGTCTCTGGATACTTTTTGGTACGCATTACTTCAGCCTTCAGTAGGAAGAAAGTTGAGAAGAACTATTTAAGCGTGAGATGATACGTTGATGATCTA
Source organism: Artemisia argyi (assembly GCA_030686995.1). Taxonomy (NCBI): domain Eukaryota; kingdom Viridiplantae; phylum Streptophyta; class Magnoliopsida; order Asterales; family Asteraceae; genus Artemisia; species Artemisia argyi. The sequence continues at coordinate 37,772 of JARVZY010011623.1, read as the reverse complement.
TCAAAGCTTCACAGTGAGAAGGCTCAAGTTCAGACGACTATTCAGGAGCCTCGAAATCTTTGGTGGAAAAGGTTTAAGAGATGTTGACTACTGACTTCTACAACGTGCAGACCGATATCCTCTTTTCGGTATTGAGGTCAACATCTTCTTAAACTGCATAATATCCTTTGTACATATTTTAAAACCAAAAAGAAAATAGAAAAATATAAAACCGACAAAAACCATAAAAATTTGCAAAATATAAAAACTCAAAAAATATTCTTCTAGCGACATGTCTCTCATATAATCAATATTATGTACGTTTCAGGAAATGTCATTCAATAATGGCACGGATTCATACATATGCTTGAGCGAGAGTTTTTCTATCTTTTAAAATAATGTTTTCTAAAACATGTCGTTTCTCAAAAAATTTCTTTCAAAATGGCTTGCTATTACTTCAGATAGCAACCCGCTCTTCAAAATGGGGAAAGCATGTCGCCAAAAAGATGGTTGTTCCTCTCACTGGGTGATGTTCACCCGGGCACGGATTACTTTATATCCGTGTGTCCTCGACTTGATGTATGTTTCAGTGCATCATTTATTGTAAAAGAAGAGAAGTCTTCTTTACATCACGAATACTTTTCCTTCAATGATTCTTCGGAAAAGTATTTGTTCTTAACTTGGTGGTACCATGATTTTTGAAAATCAATCAAACTTGCAATTTTATATAAACTTGCCTCTCAATCGATGCCAAATGATTAATCTTTTGAAGAAAAAGTGATAAATTGAAAATGGGTCATCGATTGAGGGGGAGAATGATTTCAAAAATTCTATATCATTAAAACATGATCTTTGTGCATTAAAAGCAGTGAATGGAATTGTTATGTGTGAGAATATGAATTTTTCATGAGTTTCTCGTTAAACTCTAAAACATTTATAAACTCATCACTTCTGACACATAACATGCTCCCTCAAGGATTGAGGGGGAGCAAATGTATCGTCTCAAAATCAGGCATTCTTAAATCTGACCACATTTTTCTCCCAAAAATCTTGGAACTTATTTAAATCACTTGGGATCACAAATCTCAAATGGTTTGAAATTTTTGATCGGGGGAGAAAATGTGATTTAAATATGAAACCTGATTAAAATGTGATTGTTTTGGAGCTAAAACACTCTCCCATATGTGCCTAACCCGTTTTGTACATCAATGCACATATTGAGGGGGAGCAAATGGTTTGTGATAAAAGGATCCTAGCATCTCATGTGAGCGCGACTCAGACTTAATCAATGAATTGACGAAACAAAAACTATCATCAATCGAAAAGATTAGTCCTGGACGGGTAATAACTTCAAGCTGGTCTAACCAGTGATGTAACCGTGTCTCTAAGAGGACTTGTCTAAGTAGAGTGTACCGTTTTGAGAAACCTTTTGTAGATTTGATCGGGTCGGGTAATAACTTCAAGCTAGTCTAACTAGTGATGTAAGCGTATCTCGAATACCAGTTCATATTCACTAAAGGTGGATCAATTTAAAAGTGCAACTCTTCCCTACATGTGCCAATTTATCAATCAAAACATATGAGCACATGTTAAGGGGGATCATTTGAAAATGGTAAAACTCTCAACATGTTAACAAAATGTGTTTTTATTCATAAACACGTTGAGAGAATTTTCAATGATTTGGTTAAAATGGCAACATAGGATAGTCATGAAGTTATAAGGTGGCTAAGGTTAGGAAAACAGTCCTATGATCCGCCAGAGCCGGAGGGATCTACCCATGGACAATACCCAATAGATAGTATTATAAAGTCCTTAGGTATGATTATCAAAAAAGGAGATAAATGAGAAAGGGGAAAGAAGGGGTTGAAGAATTAAAAAGAAATGAAATGAGAAAGGGTGAAAAGAAATTGCCCTCCCATTATTCAACCTTAGGGCAGAAACCGGGTTCAATTCATATGCTACTGGTGGTTACCAAGGTAACACCCGTATTGAAGAAAAGACGTCATGGACCCAGTGACGCACTGCACTAAACCTTCTAGCCACTCAAGTTCTCTTAAAAGGACTTGTTTCATTCTCACGGGGAACCGGTGTAATCTATCAACTTATCTCTTAGAGATAGTTGATATTGAAGCAGGAGACCTCTCCCTAGTATCCGCATAGGAAAACCAAATCGTGCACTTATTGAGTCTAGAACCACGAGATGCATCAAAAGATCTAATAGGAACACTTGATTCTTCTACACTGGTTGTTCAACATTAAGGACACCAGCTGTAATATTTTGAGTCCTTCGCAGATCTTAGCAATCTGCCAAGAACACTTATGAGGGAATATACATATGTAATTCCTTATGATTAAGTGGAAATCCCTGCCAGGGTCAACATCAAACAGCCCTGAAAGCAGGTCACTTAGGTAATTCCTTGTGGATTACGCTTAGTGGTCGCGGCGGTTACAAACGGTCTACAGTCGTGGAGTGATCTCCAGCAACTCACCCAGTCGTTGATCTACTTAGGTAGATTGTGTAAATCCTCTCGGGGGTTGCCGATTGGGAACGGTCTTGGTAAGGGTTAGAAGGAATCTTCACACTATGATGTAGACGATCTCTAATTCCAAACCTGTAAGTACCGGATGATTTGTTGCTAACTGTTTGCTTGCAGGAATTTTTGACAGTTGTAGTAGATTGCTGAAAAGATGCTGATCCATCACCCCATGCTCACACTTCGACATCGTAATCAAGAAATCATGATCATTGAATGGGCTTCATCTATGCTTCCACAACTCTAATGCTGAAGATCATGATCCTGAAAAGTGTTAGCATGTCATTACAAAGATGTCCACGTCACATGGAGACGATACTGTACAAAGATTACTTGGAGACACACATTTGGATGATAAACTCAGAGAATCGTCAAGGAACATCCAAGATATAAAACAAGTCATCAAAAGTCCACTGCTGGAAGCACAAAGAGTAATGACTTTGAAGAATCAACGAATACAAGCTAGAGCTAAAGATCAATTTATAGAATGCTAAGATTCAATTTATTTTTTCTGGGGTGACCTCCCTTAGGGGGAGATTGTTAGGATTAAGAAAAAGGTTCGGTCACCCCATGTATTTATATACTTAGCATAGCTCTTAGTTTTGTATATATTAGATTTGATATAGTCTCATCGTGGAGGAAGGACGGGTCTTTACCCACTGTACACCTGATCCACAGCCCACAGGAGGGCGTATACTGTAAGTGTATATATACCCTTTCCCACACAATGGAAGGGTTGGTTGTTTCTAATAATACACACACCTTAAAGGTGTTTCTCTCACTAGAAACTCCCTTCTCTCTACTCTCTCTCTCTAAACTCTTACCATGGTTAACCTAATCTTCCACAATCCAAGACCACCCGAAACCACATGAATCAACACATATGTTCGATCCTACAGTAAATAAGCTATTAGAGTACATTATCCCAGAATTTTACAAGATTTGGTTGAAAATTGAAGAAATAAAAATTAAAAAACTAAATCTGCTGTTTGACACTTTCTTTGACTTTTGGGTCAGATTTGGTAATGGGTTATTTTTTGGGGTTTGACCACATAAAGTCAAGGGCCAGAGATTGTAACCTTGTAATATGCTATATCAAACCAAAATAAACCAAGAACAACAATCATAGCAACTCAATCTATCCTAAACTCTTGTTTATATCAGTTAACTAAAAAAAATTTAAAAAAAAAAAAAAACTTTACTCAACTACTAGAAACCTATTGGAAATGGAAATTTTTGGGTTAAAAACAACTACAAACACTAAATTGAGGCTATTGAAACAAAGAACTTGGGTCAAGACCAATGTTTGGTCAAAAACTCGCACTATCCCAAACACCCCTAATGGGTGACAGTTTTGGTGTTTTCACTATTACCCTGTGAATCTTGCAACAATTTTTGAACAAAGATGTTTGAATAAATAAATGAAGTATAATTAAACTAATTTCAAGTCTAACAAAGCAGTATAAAAAGCTGATAAGCAAAAAAGCTAATCTAGGCTATTAAGTGACTGTTTTAAACTAGAATTCTAAATAGTGAATATAAACCTATAAACTAAGCATGCATAGCATTAAAAAGGTCTAATAAGCAGAAAAGACACATTAAATAAGCATATCACAATCAGTAAATAAGCAGAACATAAAATAAGCTAAATGGAAAATCTTACTTACAAACAGAAGCAAATGCTTAACACCCCAAATTACTTTCCAAACTATCTTAATGCTTCCCAAGAGGCATAGCTTCTTCTTCTCTTCTTGATTTTTTTTTCTTTTCTTTTTTTTTTATTTTTATTTTTCTATATATATATATATATATTGTTGGGATCAAAGTTTATAATCCCAACACGTAAATGGAACGACATTATCGGGATTACATTTGTTATCTCATTTAGCCAAAACACAAGGACTAGTATCGTAATATTGTAATAGTTAGTTTGTGTTAGGCTATAAAAGCCCTCCTAGACTTCACTAGGAGGGTGAGACTTTGTTTTGTAAATTTCATTTTCATTATCAATAAAACATAGTTTTTCCCTTCTCTCTCTACTCTCTCTCTCTAACCATGGAGCTTTTATTCTTTCATAATCCAAGACCTCCCGAATCACAATATTCAAGCAAAACCACGATCTTACAAGTGGTATCATTCGCCAACTAGAAGTTTGAAGTGAGTTTCTTTGGTTAACGTGGGGATTGGTGCTTATTTCTTCATCTTTTTGCATTTTTCTTTGTTTCTTTCACTCAAATCTTGAAGCTTGGATAAGTTTCAAGGTTGATATAGTGATTTGAAGCTTAGTTGTTGCATAAAGTTGTGATTTTTAAGGTTTTTTAAAGGTTTTATAGCTTCATTGATAGTGGAAAACTAGTTTTTTGGTAGCTACATCTCATAAAGTTAAGGTTTTCTTAGTATTGGTGAAGTTATTTGATCAAAAGTACCTTATTTCTAAGCATTTTTTCATCAAAAAGTCATTATTTTGAATGAACAGTACGTTTTACGCGTAAAGTGGTCGAAAAAAGTACTATTTCCAGCTGTCTACAGTGTTTTTTGGTCGGTTTACGCATAAGTCTAGGCCAAAACCCTTTTCTTACGCGTAAAATTGGTCTAAACCCTTTTCTTACGCGTAAAATAGGCCAAAACCCTTTTCTTACGCGTTAAATAGTCAAAACCCTGTTTTTTACGCATAACTTGAAAGTCTACGCGTTAAATCCTACGCGTTAAATCCTACGCCTAAGTTTCTACGCATAAGTCAGATCTTACGCGTAAAATCTAATCTTACGCGTAAGTTTCAGAGTCTACGCATAAGCTTCATCAACGGTCTTCTCTTTGTGCTACGGTGACTCAGTACTTCCCTAGCTTGGATAAGTTAGTGGAATACTTCGACTACGGATATCTTTCAAGCTTGGATAAGTTTGAAAGATTTGTTTGGTCTTTGAACCTTACGCATAAAATCTTACGCATAACTTTATAGTTTACGCATAAGATCAATCTTACGCGTCACATTCAAGTCTACGCATAAGTTTCATTATTACGCGTAAGATTCCAACTTACCCCAGGGATTTTTGATCTTTACCAAAGGAACGTGCATTTCAATCTTCTACAAAGATCCATCATTCACACAAGTCTCTTTCTATAATCTTCTTTCATATTTTCAAAAAAAAAAAAAAAAAAAAAAAAAAAAAAAAAAAAAAAAAGAGTTTTTTGGCGGGAAAATTTGAGTAAAATTTAATTTTTACAGGAAACTAAACTTTCAATTTTTACGCGAAATTCAAATTTTGGTATAACGGTGAAAATTTTGGCCCAAAATTCAAATTTTTAGGCCAAAATTCAAATTTTTTCGGTAAAATTTGGCGGCAAAATTTTTCAAACTCAAATTTTTTCTGTAACCTTAGAATTGCTTTTGATAGTGATTTTCAAAATTTTGGAAAAGAAAATTTTTCAAATTATTTTGGAGGGAAAACCAGAAATCACTATTTCGACCTTGAGTGTGACATTTTGTTTGATTATTTCGATTACGTCGCAACAATCAAGGGGGAGAGAAATGTCATCAACAATGTCTCAATCACATTCATCCAACTACCTTCCTCATGAATATTCTCATCAGCAACAGTCATCAGCAATAGGACATTCTTCCAACTACCTTCCTCATGAATATTCTCATCAGCAACAGTCATCAGCAACAGGACCTTCTTCCAACTACCTTCCTCACCAATATTCTCATCAGCAACAGTATCATCAACAACAAAGTCACAGCACCCTCATTCGTCATGTTTTGCTCTCAAACAAAGACTTAGCAGAAACTCGTTCCGAGTATGGATTCAAATGGGTATTTCCAGACCTGTTTGGAGAAATAGTTGATATTTTCACTACTACAATGTTCGACAACGTGAATCAACTTGAAAAGCAACTTGAAACTGAAGAATTTCACGAGAGTGAATCCAATGCCGCCTTCAGAGTACTCAAGAAACAGTTTCAACATTTCATCAATTATGATTGTGAAGTGGTAAGCGAGTATTTTTTAGAGTACACTCGAATTGAGGCTCAAACCTTCAAAGATATATTGCTTCAACACCTGGATGCTATTGAAAAGTCAATTGTTGAAAGAGTACTTCATAGACTTGAGTGTGACAAAAGGAGGAAGTTGCAGATTCAAAAAGAGGTTATTCATAAAGTTGATGCATTGGAAGCTAATTTGGTTTTCATGGATAGCAATGGGACAGAATCAGAAGTGCAGGATGACAACAGCAGATTGGGGAATGATACAGATGCAGATTGTGCAGAGATCAGACCCTTCTATGACTCAGAGCCCAACTTTGACAAAGGACAGATGGATGAGGAAGATGTCATACCCATCTATGACAAAGAACCGAACTTTGACAAAGAGCAAATGGTTGAGGTACAATCTACTGTTGATCATATTATGCCTGCAAATGAGATACAACAATCTGAGCAACCTAACTTCAGTGTTGAAGGAGAGGTTGACCAGAATGTTGTTCAATGTCCTGACAAATATTCTCAGTCTGAGTCCTTACCTGATAATCTAATGACTGAAACATCAAACCAAACTCTTGAGTCTGAAAACATTCTTCTCAAAAAAACCATTGCCCAGTTTCATAAAGATTTTTCAAAACTGGAGGCACATTGCATCTCACTGGAACTCAAATTGCAAAACGAATCTCTAAATTCGGGCAACAATGGTCAATCTTTGAAAGAACAAAGTAAACGTGTGGATACATTAGTTAAAGAAAATGAGCTTTTAAAAGGTCAAATTCAAGCAAAGGTGTTTGCACATGCTGCATTGCAAAACAAATTAAGAAAACTGACTGGCCAGAGTGTGGATACTAAGTTTGCAAAACCATCAATCTTGGGGAAACCGCCTTCTCAAACATTCAGAAAACAAGCAGTGGTTAGACAACCAACTGCATTTAAATCTGAACGACCTAAATCTTCAAAATCTCGGTTTGCCTCCCGAGTTGTTGAGAATAACAATTTGACAAAACCAGTCACTCCACATTCTTGGCCTAAGGTAAATGCATCTGTGTCTGCTAAATCTCAACACATGATTATACCTGGCTCATCTAGGATTAGTTCAACAACAGTGTCTAAAATGAGCATTAAAAGTAAAGATTCTTATGACACATTTGACATGTACAAGAACTATGATCTAGAAAAGGCTAGGAAAAAGGCGCTACTTCAAAAGGATGGAATTCTGGGTTCAAAACCTCATGTGATGTCTTCCACTGTAGTACAGAACACTGCTAGTAGTAGCAAACCAAAACCTAGGAGTACTCTACAAACTAATAGGAATTGGCTAGCTTCTAAGAGTAGTTGCGTAAATAATCATGATGTTTGTGCTTTAGAAAATCTTCAAAAAGGAAATTCACTTGAAAAGGCTCAATCGACTAAGACAAACAAACCCGTTGAACCAAATGTCATAAGTCAGAAACCTAAGAAGTGGATCAATATAGGACATAGGTTTTCTCAACGAAGTGATGCTCCCATATTTCATTCCACTGCATCTAAAAGGAAAACATCTCCTAGATCTAACATTAGGTGGGTACCTACAGGTAGAATTTTCAAATCGATTGGTCTTAGGTGGATTCCTACAGGAAAGATTTTAGACATTTGCACCAAAACTAATGTGAACTCCACTATATCTACCCCTGAGACAAGAAGGAAAACCGTCGGAATTGTGTGTTCGAGTGTCAAGAAGATAATTGACTCTACATCTTTATGCTTCTAACATCTGGAACCCAGTTTCTCTTGGGGATCCGTGTTCTCTGTTTTTCTTGTCTCTTCTTTCTTTCTTTGCAGATATAACAGGAATGGCTTCGGAACAAATCAGTTTCAAACCCGAGCTTAATGTTATGGTTTCTAAGCACAACAGCTTAGGACCCGCAACCAACCGTTTTTTTTTAAGCACATCAGCAATGGCTTCTGAGCACAACAGCTTAGGATCCGTAATCAACCGTTTAAAGCACTTCAGCAATGGCTTCTGAGCACAACAGCTTAGGACCCGCATCCAACCGTCTAAACATTTCGGATTCTTCGGCAGAACCATTGTCACTCTCTCACAAGGAATTGGAAACCCTGTTTGCTCAACTGTTTGATGATTCAATTGAAAACCGTCCTCAAGGAGTCTCACCAATTTCCGCTGCACACCCTGAGAATATTCAACAACCACTGTTGAGAAAGACGGTCCTCCAATTGCATCTCCAACAACAGTAGGACAAACCGCTTCCAACTCCAGACAATCAGCTGAAGATCCATTACAACAATCAGTACCACAACTTGCAGATTATGATGGAAATACTTTCTTCAATCCATTTGCACCGACTCCAACTGTTCCTGATATAATGGAGTCGTGTTTTCGCAATTAGGATCCGTCTGATATGAATACGTTCTACCAACATCACCCTTCGACACATCATTGGACTTAAATGGATTTGGAAAACATGCTGGACGCAGAAGGCACATTGATTCGCAACAAATCTTCTTTAGTTACAAAGGGATACAGTCAATGAAGCAGGATTGTAAATCACTGTCATCAACAAAAGCTTAGTATGTAGCCATGTCTGCTGTCTGTGCTCAAGTTATTCGGATGAGAACTTAGCTCACGGACTACGGCCATGTATTTGACTAGATCTCAATGTACTGCGACTCAAAGTGGGCTTTTGCAATCTCTTGCAACACCATTCATCATTCCAAAGCCCAAAAAAAAAGTGCTCTCCGCTACCATTTCATCTCAGAGCATGTCGATAAGGGAATAATTGAATTAGAGTTTGTGGGTACTAAATACCAGTTGGCGGACTTGTTTACAAAGGCATTACCTCCTTCAAGGTTTGTTAATTTAGTTCACCATATTGGTATGCGGTGTTTGACTCCAGATGATTTGCAAAATTTTCTTAAAACCTAAAAGAGTCAAACATCAAATTCTTTTTGTAAATATTTTATCATTAAGAAAATACAAAATCTACAAAAAGAATCTTCTTTCTCTTGTACAAACTTCTAATCTTCAAAACTATGTTCCTCCATTAAAACAAATTTTGCTTTACACTGTCAAAATGGAACATGTTTTGAGGGGGAGAAAATGTTTCACAAAATCATGAAGTTTGCACACCTAACTTTTATTCTTCAAGGATAAAATGTTTCTTCATCATTCGGATTAAAACTCATTTTCAAAAGGTTCTATGATCTCTCGAATTAAAATGTGCAAAAATGTTTCACAAAATAAATGCTAATTCGAGGGGGAGAAAAGAAAGTTTTCGGCAAGGATTCCAATTTAACCATGTTTAGACTTCAAATGGAAAAGTAGTTAACCTTTAATGAGTAAAGTTCACAAAAGTCTTAAACTTAGGTAAAAGGACATTGCAAGCAAAACAAAAAATAAAACAGGCTCGCATCAATGTTTTTCACAAATGTTCTCAAAAGTTTCACACATAATCAGACTAACAACTTTTTATCCTCGATTTCTTTTCGATTGTGAGTTTCTAATTTCTTCATTGTTGTTATCTAATCGTTCCCTTAAGTTTTCAAATGTTTTCAACAGTGAAACAGGCATAATCAGAAACTAGGGTTCAAGTAATTATCGATCGGGGCATTTTCTTTTATGTGTTTAGTCTAATTAATCATTTCATATAACCTTAGAGAACACTAAAGAATGCTCGATTGGTGTGTTTGCACGATTAGATTCAACATAGGTTTAGAATCATGTGATTTAGGGTTTTAGATGTCGATGTCTTTGCTACTACTAGGGCATTTGTTTGTTCAATATTCCTGCATTTTGATGCTAACATGTGTGCATAGACTCAAATCATAACCCCAAACCATAATCATAATTGGAAAATTTCGAGTGAAAGGATGAGTTAATCTGTGATCTTGTGTGTTTATTAGAGAATTCTGAGCATTTTTGGAAGATTTGGAATGAGTTTTTGATTCATCCGCATACTTGTTTATGCCTGATGCATTTTCTCTGTGTGCAAGTACATGTCATCCCATTGAAAGTCAAAACTTCAACAATTGTCAAAATGTTTCTCACGGAACATACTTTGAGGACAAAGGGTTAAATGTATTAAAAGGCTAAAACTGGTAAAAGGATTCAAAATGGTGAGAAACAAATTTTTTCCAAACTCTACACTCTCGTTTTACTCCGGTAAAGCAAGTGTGAAGACCAAAGCAAAGTTGTTCTAAACTTTTCAAATTTTTCAAAATCTGGAATGCTTTGGCTACGATAAAAGAATGACTCGGATTTGGGCATCCCTAATACCGGAAGTTTTCCATTCATCACAGAAACAAATCTTCAAAAAGAACCCATGAGGTTCAACTTTAGATGGAAATCTTTTTCAGATTTTAAAACTCAAAAGAGAGACTCCGGGTCTCAAACAATTTTTCAACAGTAAAAGAGTTTTGAATTTCAAGCATTCTTTGTTGTATAATACTTGATTGTGTTTTCTAAAACCTTGAGCAGAGTCGTCTCACGAATTTTCAAAAAGTATTTTATAATACGATTCAAAATTCTGCTCAAGAAGACTTTCTCTCGAATAACATTCATTATTTGAGGGGGAGTATTTTTGTTTAAAGAAAACTAATTTTGTATTAAAACAACGACTTGTGCACACATTTCAGTGTACAACTCGGTTTTCAAAGAAAGGAAAGTGCCTTGCTAAACCATTTCTTAAAACCAAACGTGCACTTACCCTAAAAACAAGAAGCAAGTTCTCACGCAAAGTTTATCTAAAGCTTCTTAATCTTGAGCAAAATTCATTCAAATCTTTTCAAAAGGTTTTTCAAAACTTTTCAAAAATTTTTCTCAAGATTTTTTCTAACCTTTACTCCCCAATTCGCTTCAAAAGTTTAAAATTCTCAAAACATATGCGAGTTTTTGAGGGGGAGTATTACCAAAACAAAATGTTTTGTCAAAATCATGCTCAATGGCTTGTGCACACATTACAGTGTACAACCCGTTCTTGTATTGAAAGGACCCTGAGGTACGCTTCAGTGCGTCAATTCTTACATAAGGAGCGAAGGCTTCTTACTTTTGAGTAGAGTTAATCAAACCTTTCTGATTTTCATAACTCTGCTCAAAAGACAAGTATTTCACCTCAATGAGTATTCACTTGTTGAGGGGGAGCACTTGGAAAATTCATCGTTTGAAAAACCAAAAAGTTCTTGTTGATATCTCCCCGTAAATCTCAAAAAGCATATTTTAATCAAAAGTTTATCAAAAACAACATCTAATATGCTATTTTTGAGGGGGAGAAAAGTGAAAGTGATTAAAATATGAAAGTTAAATGTTGCTTAAAAGACTTAAAAGTCAAATCTCATGCGAGCTAGACTCAGATTCACCCAGGAATTGACGAAACATAAAAGTTAGTAAATTCGAAAAGACTTTTCCTCGACGGGTAATAACATCAAGTTAGTTACTAGAGCTAGTTGTCACCTAAAAGCTGACAATGGAACTCTTTAACTAGCCACGTAAGCGTGTCTCGAAAAGGATTTGTCTTAGTAGAAATGTACCGTTTCGAGAAACTTTCTGTCGACTTGACCAGGCCGGGTAATAACTTCAAGCTAGTCTAACTAGTGATGTAAGCGTGTCTCGAATCGGTCTTGTTCACTTAAAGTGGATCAATTCAAAAGTGCTTGCTCCTCCCGCATGTGCAAATTTATTAATTACATATGAGCACATGTGAAGGGGAGCCCTTCATAAGAAAACACAAAACTCTCAAAGTGTTAAGCAAAATGTTTGATAAACACAAACACTTTGAGAGATTTTCAAAGGTTTCAAAGGCAATTATAGGATAGTCATGGAGTTATAAGGTGACTAAGGTTAGGAAAAACCGTCCTATGATCCGCCTAAGCCGGAGGGATCTACCCAAGGACATCACCAATAGTTAGAACTAGAAGTCCTTAGGTATGATACGAAAAAAAGGAGTAAAGAATGAAAGGAGAAAGAAGGGGTTGAAGAATTAAAAAGAAAAGTAAAGAAAAGGGTGAAAAGAAATAGCCCTCCATATGTTCAACCTTAGGGCAGACACCGGGTTCAATTCATATGCTACTGGTTGTTGCTAAGGCGCACCGGTATTGAAGATAAAGTCGTCATGGACCCAGTGACGCAATGCACTAAACCTTCTTAACTACTCAAGTTCTCTTAAAAGAGCTTGTTTCATTCTCACGGGGAACCGGTGTAATCTATCGACTTATCTCTTAGAGATGGTTGATATTGAAGCAGGAGACCCCTCCCTAGTCTCCGCATAGGAAACCTAAGTGTGCACTTATCGAGTCTAGAGCCATGAGATACATCCAAGATCTCTTAGGAACACTTAGTATTTCTACAACTGGTGTTCAACATCAATGGACACCAGCTGTAAATTATCGAGTCCTTCGCAGATCTTAGCAATCTGCCGAGAACGTTTATGAGAGAATTGCATAAGTATTTCTCAATGATTGAACGGAAACTCCTGTCAGGATCATCTTCTAACAGCCTTGACAGGTCACTTCGGTAACTCCTCGTGAGTTACGCTTAGTGTTTGCGGTGGTTTCTTTTGCGGTCTACAGTCGTGGAGTGATCCCCAACGACTCACCCAGTCATTGAGCTACCTAGTAGGTCTCGTAAGCTCCTTCGGGAGTATCTGATATGGGAACGGCCTTGATAAGGATTAGAAGGAGTCTTCACACTATGCTGTTGACGATCTCTAATTCCTTATCTGTAAGTACCGGTTGTTTATTGCTAACTGTTTTAACCAACACCTCTCAAATGAGAGGTTACAAAGTATTTATAGGGGAGGAATAGGGCAACACTCCCTTCCTCCCTTTCTTTCTTAAACGAAATGGGCTTAAGGCCCATGGGCTTGCTTCATAAGCCTTAACATTAAATAAACATACAAGCCTAAGCAACCTATTACATTAAATGACCGAGACTTGATAAAAGAGTAAAACTCTGGTTCCAACAATCTCCCCCTAAGGGTCGGTCATCAAGGTTGCTTGACGTCTTCGTCTTAATCTTTGACTTTCAAAGCTCTAGACGTCTTCAAAATCATTCATCGTTCTTTGTTCTTTGTTGATGTGGTTGTGATGATCTTAATACAAAATGTAATGACCGAGACTTGAATAAAATACAAAAGTATGGTTCCAACAATCTCCCCCTAAGGGTCGGTCATCACGGTTGCTGGACGTCATCATCTCTGTCTTTGACTTTAGACTTGAATAACTTTAGACGTCTTCCAAAATGTTGTTAGAAGAATGTACTAAGCTCTGAGTCTTTCTTCTTTGGTGATAGTGTAGTGATCATGTTATGAAGTTGTCTGCCGTTCGTCACTTCTGTGTCTGTGGTGGTAGTCTGCCATTCCAACATGCTCATACATCTTTGAACTTTGACTTATACATGCACGTAGTTCCCTTTCTTAGACATAAGATCTTTAGTCTTTATACTCTGTAGATTCTTCTTTTTGGCGTAGAATCTTTCTTTGAACTATGTGTTGCACAGATCCTTGAGGGAGCTTTTAGATGACTTCAAGATGCATGTACGAGCATGTGGAATCCGTCTCTATGGAAATGATTTGTCCCTGAAAGAAAACAGTTAGCAATAAACAACCGGTACTTACAGATAAGGAATTAGAGATCGTCAACAGCATAGTGTGAAGACTCCTTCTAATCCTTATCAAGGCCGTTCCCATATCAGATACTCCCGAAGGAGCTTACGAGACCTACTAGGTAGCTCAATGACTGGGTGAGTCGTTGGGGATCACTCCACGACTGTAGACCGCAAAAGAAACCACCGCAAACACTAAGCGTAACTCACGAGGAGTTACCGAAGTGACCTGTCAAGGCTGTTAGAAGATGATCCTGACAGGAGTTTCCGTTCAATCATTGAGAAATACTTATGCAATTCTCTCATAAACGTTCTCGGCAGATTGCTAAGATCTGCGAAGGACTCGATAATTTACAGCTGGTGTCCATTGATGTTGAACACCAGTTGTAGAAATACTAAGTGTTCCTAAGAGATCTTGGATGTATCTCATGGCTCTAGACTCGATAAGTGCACACTTAGGTTTCCTATGCGGAGACTAGGGAGGGGTCTCCTGCTTCAATATCAACCATCTCTAAGAGATAAGTCGATAGATTACACCGGTTCCCCGTGAGAATGAAACAAGCTCTTTTAAGAGAACTTGAGTAGTTAAGAAGGTTTAGTGCATTGCGTCACTGGGTCCATGACGACTTTATCTTCAATACCGGTGCGCCTTAGCAACAACCAGTAGCATATGAATTGAACCCGGTGTCTGCCCTAAGGTTGAACATATGGAGGGCTATTTCTTTTCACCCTTTTCTTTACTTTTCTTTTTAATTCTTCAACCCCTTCTTTCTCCTTTCATTCTTTACTCCTTTTTTTCGTATCATACCTAAGGACTTCTAGTTCTAACTATTGGTGATGTCCTTGGGTAGATCCCTCCGGCTTAGGCGGATCATAGGACGGTTTTTCCTAACCTTAGTCACCTTATAACTCCATGACTATCCTATAATTGCCTTTGAAACCTTTGAAAATCTCTCAAAGTGTTTGTGTTTATCAAACATTTTGCTTAACACTTTGAGAGTTTTGTGTTTTCTTATGAAGGGCTCCCCTTCACATGTGCTCATATGTAATTAATAAATTTGCACATGCGGGAGGAGCAAGCACTTTTGAATTGATCCACTTTAAGTGAACAAGACCGATTCGAGACACGCTTACATCACTAGTTAGACTAGCTTGAAGTTATTACCCGGCCTGGTCAAGTCGACAGAAAGTTTCTCGAAACGGTACATTTCTACTAAGACAAATCCTTTTCGAGACACGCTTACGTGGCTAGTTAAAGAGTTCCATTGTCAGCTTTTAGGTGACAACTAGCTCTAGTAACTAACTTGATGTTATTACCCGTCGAGGAAAAGTCTTTTCGAGATTACTAACTTTCATGTTTCGTCAATTCCTGGGTCAATTCTGAGTCTCGCTCGCTTGAGATACAACTTGAAGCAACTTTGAACTTTCATATTTTAATCACTTTTCTTTTCTCCCCCTCAAAAATAGCATATAGGATGTTGTTTTTGAGAAACATTTGATTAAAATATGTCTTTTGAGTCTTATGGGGAGAAATCAACAAGAACTTTTGGTTTAGAGAACGATGAGTTTTCAAGTGCTCCCCCTCAACAAGTGAATACTTATTGAGGTGAAATACTTGTCTTTTGAGCAGAATTATGAAAAATCATAAAAGGTTTGATTAATTCTACTCAAAAGCATTTAGATTTCGAATACTCCCCCTCAAAACGAGCATGTGTTTTGACATTTTTAAACTTTGTAGCGAATTGGGGAGTAAATGTTTTGAAAAATCTTGAGCAAAATTTTGAGAAGTTTTGAAAAAAAAAAAAAAAAAAAAAAAAAAAAAAAAAAAAAAAAAAAAACCTTTTTTGAAAAATTTTGAATAAATTTTGCTCAAGATTAAGAAGTTTTAGATAAGCTTTGCATGAAAACTTCTTCTTGTTTTTAAGGAAAAGTGCGCGTTTGGTTTTAAAGAATGGTTTAGCAAGGCACTTTCCTTTCTTTGAAACCCGAGTTGTACACTGAAATGTGTGCATAAGTCGTTGTTTTAATACAAAATTAGTTTTCTTTAAACAAAATACTCCCCCTCAAATAATGAAGTTTATTTGAGAGATAGTCTTCTTGAGCAGAATATTGAATCGTATTAAAAAAAATACTTTTTGAAAATTCGTGAGATGATTCTGCTCAAGGTTTAGAAAACACAATCAAGTATTGTACAACAAAGAATGCTTAAAAATCAGATTAGACAACAACCTTGAGAACTAAAAAAACCTTTGTTTACCAAAATTTGAAATCCATTTGTAGGTTGTGTCAATCCGAAAAAAATGTTGAATTTCAACGAGGATTGACAAATCTTTGTTACATTTGATAAAACACTCGTCGAATCAATGGAAATTTAAAACTCTTTTTCTTTTGAAAAGTTGTTTGAGACCCGGAGTCTCACTTTTGAGTTTTAAAAAATCTGAAGAAGAAGATTTCCATCTAAAGTTGAACCTCATGGGTTCTTTTTGAAGATTTGTTTTTGTGATGAATGGAAAACTTCCGGTATTTGGGATGTTCAGATCAGAGACATTCTTTTATTGAAGCCAAAGCATTCCAGATTTTGAAAATTTGAAAGGTTTTGAATGACTTTGCTTTGGTCTCCACACTTGCTTTACCGGTGTAGAACAAGAGTGTAGAGTTTGGAAAAATTTGTTTCTCACCATTTTGAATCCATTTACCAGTTTAGCCCTTAAACACATTTTGCCCTTTGACCTCAAAATATGTTCCATAAGAAACATTTTGTCAAATGTTGAAATTTTGACTTTCAATGGGATGACATGTACTTGCACACAGAGAAAATGCATAAGGCACAAACAAGTATACAGATGAATCAAGAAACTCATTCTAAATCTACCAAAATGCTCAGAATTCTCAAATTAACACACAAGATCACAGATTAATTCATTCTATCACTCGAGATTTTCCAATTATTGTCATGGTTTGGGGTCATGAATTGAGACTTTGCACGCATGTTAGCATAAAAAAAATGCAAGAATATTGTACAAACAAACGCCCTAGTAGTAGCAGCAAAGACATCGACATCTTAAACCCTAAATCACATGATTACAAACCTATGTTGTTTCTAATCGTGCAAACACACCAATCGAGCATTCTTTAGTGTTCTCTAAAGCTATATGAAGTGATTAATTAGACTAAACACATAAAAGAAAATGCCCCGATCGATAATTACTTGAACCCTAGTTTCTGATTATACCTTTTTGACTGTTGAAAACATTTGAAACATATAGGGAACGATTAGATAACAACAATGAAGAAATCAGAAACTCACAATCGAAAAGAAACGAGGATAAAACATCGTTAGTCTGATTCATTGAGATTTTAACCATGTGTGCAACTTTTGAGAACATTTGAGAAAAACATTGATTAGAGCCTGTTTTATTTTCCATGCAAGGTCCTTTTACCTAAGTTTAAGACATTTATGAATCTTTACTCATTAAAGGTTAATTACTTATCCATTTGAAGTCCAAACTAGATTAATTCGGGATCGTTGCAGAAAAAAAATTCCTTTTCTCCCCCTCGAATTAGCATATATTTTGTGAAACCTTTTTGTACAATTTAATTCGAGAGATCATAGAAGTTTTTGAAAATGAGTTTTCATCCGAATGATGAAGAAACATTTTATCCTTGAAGAATAAAAGTTAGGTGTGCAAACTTCTGGGCTGTTATTGGACTAAGACTTTTAAGCTGAATTGTTAATACATAAACAAGAATTGGGCTTGCATTTTGGATCCGTAAAGTATAGACTCATGAGCTGAAAATTCATTATCTAATGTATTTAATACATTGTCTTTACTTTTGGCATTTATTTGGCAAAATGAGTATTATTTTGGAATTACAAATTTTCACGAGATTACAATTTTTGACAAGATCGGGAACCATTATCATGTTCACTTAAAACCGTCAAAAGGCTAGAATTTAGCATTTAACCGCAAGATGTGATTACGGCGTTAATCCATTATTATTTATTTGAAGTTGAAGTGGAATTTCACGGGTGCGTGTACTTAGTATCTTGAAGATATCGGGGTTGGTTGGATGAAGATTCTTCGAGATCCTTGTTCGAGCTTTTATCCGTACAAATGACCAAGACTTGAGTTGTCTAGTTATACCTGATGTAAGGAGTTACGTTGTTGTGCTCACGGTGTATAACTATCACTTTAAAGGAGTTACGTTGTAGTGCTCAAGTGTCACCAAAAGATGTGGATGATTCAAGAGACGTTCATATACATTTAAGGAAGGTTGGATGGGTATATGATTTCCTACCATTATTGAAATTCTCAGTATTGGTTCTTAGTCAGACAATAGTGCAAGTTTAAGTCACAAGTTCGGGTTATTTTACTTCAGTCTCAAGTACATCATATTGGGTTTTCTCCATCAGTAGTCACTACAAAAAGCCTACAGAATGATAATGGGGTCGGTAAAGCGTTAGTTGAGAGGAGTATTAATGAGTAGAGTTGTTTATCAGCAGTTGATTCTCACGGGCTATTTACGATACTCCACACAAAATCGGTTAATTAGACACATGGGGTTACGCTGCCTCCGTTTCCATCGTAAACATAGTGTGTATG
Source organism: Artemisia argyi (assembly GCA_030686995.1). NCBI lineage: Eukaryota > Viridiplantae > Streptophyta > Magnoliopsida > Asterales > Asteraceae > Artemisia > Artemisia argyi. The sequence continues at coordinate 19,080 of JARVZY010011623.1, read as the reverse complement.
CTTCCGATTCCGCGAAGACATCGTGGGGGAAGAGAGAATGGGTGTTCTTTGCCTTCTTTGACTTTTCTTGACTTCTTTGCGAAAACACTCATTTTCCACGAGGATCTGCATTTAGGGGGAAGAAATGTGCACATCAAGGACGCATAATAGACTCACGTGATCGAGCTTACAATTTTATTACTATCGGAGAGACGTCCGCAGAGATGATCAGTGGTTCAGTTTTGTGATTTTGGTGTAATCATTTCAACTCTCGCGGGGTGTGAAGTGTGAAGTAGCCTTCATATGTGAGAAGATCTTGCTGATTTCTTGCATGTTACCCCCAAACGGAGCTTCCGCATTGAGCGTAACCGTAATTAAGTAACTAGTCAGATTTGCTTGGTGTGGTTTACGGTGTCATCTACAAATTCCGCTGCGTACTCAAAACTTCAAAAGTTAGAAGACATGTGGACTACATCAAAGTTTCGAATCTACTGAAGACGGTTGTCAGTTTGGGGGGAAGTTGATTCAGAAACTTCGCCAAAAAGAAGTGTACGAAGAAGCCGCTAAAGACATGCAGCATGAATTGGGGGGAAGTTAATCCATTTCATGCATATTACATCATTTGCCTACAAGTGAAGAAAAAAAGTTCTCAAGCCGAGGTACAAGATGAAGACAAAGAGCGTCAACTGTCACCATCCTCAGCAATTTGAAGAGCTTATGAAGACCTTTCTTTATTCTTATTTGTCCTTGTAGGAAATGTTGTAAGTAATCCCTTATGTCGCCCCATTGGGGGAAGATTGTTGGGATCAAAGTTTATAATCCCAACACGTAAATGGAACGACATTATCGGGATTACATTTGTTATCTCATTTAGCCAAAACACAAGGACTAGTATCGTAATATTGTAATAGTTAGTTTGTGTTAGGCTATAAAAGCCCTCCTAGACTTCACTAGGAGGGTGAGACTTTGTTTTGTAAATTTCATTTTCATTATCAATAAAACATAGTTTTTCCCTTCTCTCTCTACTCTCTCTCTCTAACCATGGAGCTTTTATTCTTTCATAATCCAAGACCTCCCGAATCACAATATTCAAGCAAAACCACGATCTTACATATATATATATATATATATATATATATATATATATATATATATATATATATATATATATATATATATATATATATATATATATATATATATATATATATATATATATATATATAAGTTTTTGAAGTAGAACATGTGGATATGAATATAAAAGTTTAAACAGGCTTAGAAAGGTCAAAAATAGCTTATCAAACGATAACTAAACACTTTCAAACACTTTTTAGCTAAAATGAGAAATTGATGAAATTTGAACAAGATTGAATTTGACTGAGAATTCTTGAAATTTTATTAACTAAAGGATTGAAGTTACACTGAGATTACAAAATGAAAACTAAATTATCACTTGGAAAGATAACTAAAGCTAATTCGACATTAAAAAATTACACTAAAAATCTGCCCCTTCTTCTTGGGACACAGTATTGTATTTATACTCTTGAAAATGGGTCTCCTCTGCTTCCTTGTGTCTCTAGTGACCTTTCCCATCAATATCTTGGACCTTTGGATGAATTGGAATGATCTCAGCTGTTGGTTTCATTTTTGGCGGGAAAAGTATTTTTGCAATTGGCTCTAGTAGCTTGTGTAGAGGATGAAGCAATTAATGTGGTTTGTTTTGTTGCATTTGGAAGGGATAATGGGAGTGGGAGTAGCAGAGGATGTGGTGGTGATGGGATGGAGTTGCAGGTGCAAGTGGGGAAAGAGGTGTTGACTGGGTTTGACCCCAGGTTAGCTAACGGGGTGTTTGTTTGGGCTTTGGTGGGATTAGGCCTAAGGTGAGTTTGTTGGGGAGTGTTAATGGGTTTAGGTGTAAGGTTTATTAGGAGGGTTTAGTAAGTTTATTAGTTTTAGGTAATTAGTTTTTAGGCTTTAAAAATGATTAGTAAAAGTAAAAATAAAAATAAAAATTGAATTGGTAAAATATTTTTGTAGATTTTTTAATTAATTAATTAATTAATTAATTAATTAATAATAATAATAATAATAATAATAATAATAATAATAATAATAATAATAATAATAATAATAATAATAATAATAATAATAATAATAATAATAATAATAATAATAATAATAATAATAATAATAATAATAATAAAGGTTTTTACAAAATACTTAACAAAATGTTTTTGACAAAATGTTTTTGACAAAATGTTTTGGGTTTTTATTTTGAAAAATGGTTTTAGGTGTTGAAAATGTTTTTGATTTTAAGTTTTTGGAGTGAAAAGGATAATAAGGGTATTTTGGTAATTTTGGTGTCGGGTTGAGGGTAATTTGGTAATTTGGTCTTCTATAAGGGGTGTAAAGGGTAATTTGGGGTTTAGGTTTGGTTTTCCATGCTCTCCATATGTCACATTCCCGGGATTGACTTCGATCTTGACTTTTTTGTCTTTTTCTTCCATAAGGCTTCAAAACGTGTCGAGTCGATCCGGTAATTCTCCATTTAGCTCCGTTTTCCCATCCAAGCTCCATTTTGCTCATATTTGCCTTGTTTTCAATCCATTTGTACCTGAAATACACAAAAACACTTTCCAATGATATTTGTAACATTATATGGTCATTTTTGGTGTTTTTGTTCGTTTTGATAGTCGAAATGGGTACAAAAATGATGAGTATTTACACACTCATCAGTTATGAACCTTAATACATTAGAAGGACATAAAGTGATACAACATAAGGATTACAATGCAAATCTTGTTCATGATAGAATCCTAAAAGTTAAGTTACACATATAAGCCCCATAGTTGTCTCTCATGCTCCTCCTCCTCTTCTTGTTCTTGCCTACATTTGGCCAGCCACTTTTGTTTAGCCCTTGCTTCCCTTGCTTCTTCTTCTAATGCAAGGTTTAATGCTTCTTCATCCAATCTTAGTTGATGTTCCTCAACAGTAACATTTCAACCAACCTGCAACTCCAATTCATCCATTTCTTCTTCTTCTACCAGTTTCCTTATTTCTTCTTCTTCTAACATTCCACTCCCATCTACACCACTGCCATTAACAAGAACTGTATCTTTATGGAAAACTTTAACCATGTTTTTCATTATAATGTTAAGGTAATGTTCTGATTGTTTAGGAGAAAAAACTAAAACATTAGTAAGAATCGGAACATCTCCTACAATAATACCCTTTCCATTAGCCCCCTCATCAATGACTTTGTTTTTATTGAACCACCTATTGTACCTGAGAGGTTTTGAGACTTACTATAAGATCGCCAAACACATTCGGAGTACAAGCTTGACTATTGCAAGAACTTGGTCAAGTTTCCCATTCTTGAGAAACTTCTTTATATCTCGTAAACACCCACTCACAATGCCACTATTAGCATTCACATACTCAATCACACTAACCTATGAACCACACTTAAAATCCTCATCCTCGCCCACATTCTCAACAATTTTCCTAATATATTCTTGTGTCGACAATAAAGACTTATCCCCACCTTCATGAATATCCGATTGTTTACGGAGCTTAGCTGCTTAAACAATACCTGCAGGACCGGGTATTATCCTAACCGGCTTCTTTTCCTACAGATTATCAACATCTGGGTTTTAGGCGATGGTGGTTGTCTCACGTACGTGGTTTTTGCAGGGACGGAGGACAGGAGTTAGTCGTAGATCGGAATCATCAATATTAAGTAATAGTTCCCATTCGTAATTTGCGGGTGAATTCATTATGTTATGAGTTTGGAGTAGTTCTAGATCGCCACTGGTGTTTGTTGGAAAATTTAGTGCACTTGTGGGATTGGTTCACACCTGGTAATGGGTCAGGAGGTACGGAGTGTACACCCATCAGGTCCCTGAACAACCTGACTCAGATAGTGGTTAAGTGCTTTCAGTGTATGATGAAGTTCAGTGAGTTCACTCTTTCAGGGAGTGATACTCTGGACTGAATGGTATTCATCAGGTTGATGAGTTCAGCTCAGGCTGAAGGATCTCATCAGGGAATTGATGTCCTCAGGGACTAGCTCATCAGTGAGCATAACGAACTCACTGGACTGAATTCAAACTTGGTTTGTAACTGCTTTGACCTATTCAATAGGCAGTTACAACTGCATTAATGACCACGTTTAATTGGTCATGTAACCACTAATTCCTATAATTATGGAGGAAAATTAAGTGGGATTAATGGGCCGTTAATCACTCTTAATTCCATTGATTAGGGTTGAGTAATATTACCTATAAATAGGTAAATCAATCATGCATGATAGAGATACAGAAACACACAACACTTAAACATGAAGGGTTATTGATTTGTGCCTAAATCACTAACAATATTTGGTCTTATCCCAAGTAGATATTCGTGATACCCAGGCATTAGGGTCGAATAGTTTACTTTGGAAAGTGATAACACGATTCCAAGTGATATCCGGTAACCTTAAATGGTACGTAGCTAGGTCTATTGATTATCTCTACCCTGATCTGGGCGAATACAACATCCAACAATCAAAGTAAACTATTTTGTGATAATCAATGGCTGCTGCTATGAGGCATATGGCTGCTAACTTTTCCAAATTGGATAAGTTTGAAGGTGTTGATTTCAGAAGATGGCAAAAGAAGATGCACTTCTTGCTATCAAGCATGAATGTGGTGTATGTTCTTAGCACTGCCATTCCTGAGGATCATGGGGATGATGCTACTGTGGAGCAGATAAGGAAAAGGAGCAAATGGGAAAATGATGACTATGTTTGCAGAGGTTTAATCCTAAATGGTATGTCTGATTCTCTCTTTGACATTTATCAGAACGTTGAATCTTCCAAAGAACTTTGGGATTCCTTGGATGCCAAATATATGGCTGAGGATGCTTCAAGTAAGAAGTTTCTTGTGAGTAATTTCACAAATTACAAAATGACTGATTCAAGACCAGTCATGGAACAATACAATGAACTTCTTGGAATACTTGGAAGGTTTACACAACATAAAATGAACATGGATGAGGCTATTTCAGTCTCTTGTATCATTGAGAAACTCCCTCCTTCTTGGAAAGATTTCAAGCATGCCTTGAAACATAAGAAGGAAGAACTGACACTTGTTCAGTTGGGTAGTCATCTGCGTATTGAGGATTCCCTCAGGGCGCAGGATAATGACAAGCCAAAGAGTAGCAATGCTACTGGTGCACATGTTGTCAATATGGTGGAACATAACAATTCCACCAGGTACAATGACAACAAAGGCAAACGTAAACATCAGGATAACACAAGGGCTGATCCTAACAAGAAGGCAACACCTACTTGTTGGAAATGTGGCAAATCTGGTCACATTAAAAGGGACTGCAAAGGTGTTAAGATTGGTGGTAAAACCAATGGTTCAGGCACTAGTGGTTCAGGGAGTGGTGGTTCAGCCAACTCACTGAAAGGTCAGAATATGTTTAATGAATCTCTTCAGGTTTATTATGTTACATATGTATCTGAATCTAACTATGTGCAGGATGATGATGTTGCGTGGTGGGTTAACTCTGGAGCAACTGTTCATGTGTGCAAAGATAGATGTTGGTTCAAGACTTATGAGTCACTGAATGATGGATCTATTCTTCACATGGGAAATGAGTCAACAGCCTTGGTGCATGGTCGTGGTTGTGTAGATCTTAGTTTTAGTTCTGGAAAGATTGTAACTTTGTTTAATGTTATTCATGTTCCTGATATAAGGAAGAACTTGGTTTCAAGTAGTGTTTTGAATAATCATGGATATAAACAAGTTATCGAATCTGATAAATTTATTTTGTCTAAACATGGTGTGTTTATTGGTTTTGGCTATTTGTGTAATCTAATGTTCAGGCTGAATGTTGTCACTGACATTGTTAATTCAGCCTTTATGTCAACCTCTAAACTGAATGACTCTACCCTGTGGCATGCTAGACTTGGCCATGTACATTATAAAAGGATGCAAGATATGTCTAAGGATGGGTTAATCCCAGCATTTGACATGGACACTGAAAAGTGTAAGACTTGCATGTTGACCAAAATAACTAAGAAACCTTTTCAGGGTGTAAAACGTGAGACTGAGCTCTTGGAGCTAATACACAGTGACCTGTGTGATTTGCATGCCACTCCCTCTTTGGGGAACAAGAAGTACTTTGTGACATTTATTGATGATGCTTCTAGGTTTTGTTATGTCTATCTGTTACATACCAAGGATGAAGCATTAGATAAATTCAAAGTATTTAAGACTGATGTTGAGTTGCAACTTGGGTCCCTGATCAAAAGATTAAGGACTGATAGGGGAGGTGAGTACATGGATACTCTGTACTTTCAGTCTGTTGGTATAATCCATGAAACGACTGCTCCCTATACTCCTCAACAAAATGGTATCTCTGAAAGGAAGAATAGGGTACTGAAGGAGATGGTTAATTCCATGTTGTCCTATTCAGGACTGAGTGAAGGGTTCTGGGGTGAAGCTATGTTAACAGCTTGCTATTTACTTAATAGGGTTCCCAACAAAAGGAACAAGGTTACCCCTTATGAACTCTGGACTAAAACGAAACCCAACCTGAATTATCTCAGGGTCTGGGGTTGTAGGGCAGTTGTAAGACTCCCTGATCCAAAGTTAAAAACTCTGGGTGAAAGAGGCATTGATTGCATCTTTGTTGGATATGCTGAGCATTCCAAGGCATATAGGTTCTATGTTATTGAACCTAATGAATATGTTTCAATTAACTCAATAATTGAATCAAGGGATGCACTCTTCGATGAGAATAGATTTTCATCAGTCCCTAGACCAAGTCTCAGGATTCCAAATGGAACTGATGACAATGGTGTATCAGAGGTCTTTGATGATTCATCATCTCAGGCCCCTGATGAGGTTGTGGTTCAACAACCTGAACCTGAGCTCAGGAAGAGCAAAAGGGTCAGGACTCCAAAGTCATTTGGACCTGAGTTTCAATTATACTTAATTGAAGGTACAAGGAATGAGGTCTCTGACCAATATTCCTATTGCTTCATTGTTGAGGATGATTCCAAAACATTTGAAGAAGCAATGAAGTCCCAGGATGTTGCTTTCTGGAAAGAAGCAATAAATGATGAGATTGACTCCATCATGGGGAACAACACTTGGGTGTTGGTTGATCTACCACCAGGTTGCAAACCTCTTGGTTGCAAATGGATTTTCAAAAGGAAAATGAAGGTAGATGGAACTATTGAAAAGTTCAAGGCTAGACTAGTCATTCAGGGCTTTAAACAAAAGTCAGGGATAGACTACTTTGATACTTATGCCCCTGTGGCACGTATCAGTACCATAAGACTGCTGATTGCTTTGGCATCAATTCACAATCTGATTATTCATCAGATGGATGTGAAGACAGCTTTCTTGAATGGTGAATTTGATGAGGAGGTTTATATGAACCAACCTCAGGGCTTCATCTTGCCTGGCAATGAAAACAAGGTGTGCAAACTGATTAAGTCTTTATATGGACTGAAACAGGCACCTAAGCAATGGCATCAAAAATTTGATGAAGTGGTTTTGTCTAATGGTTATGTTCTTAACCAAGCTGACAAATGTGTATATAGCAAATTTGATGATTTTGGTAAAGGAGTCATCATTTGCCTATATGTTGATGACATGTTGATCTTTGGCACTGACCAAAATCAAGTTGACCTGACAAAGGAATTTTTGTCATCAAGGTTCTCCATGAAGGACATGGGGGAGGCTGATGTTATCCTTGGTATAAGGATTAAACATGAAAGCAATGGTATATCAATTTCTCAGTCTCATTACATTGAGAAGGTACAGAAGAAATTTAATTGCTTTGATTGTACTCCAGTGAGTACTCCCATGGATACCACTGAGAAGCTTATGCTGAACAATGGCAAAGCTGTATCTCAACTTGAGTATTCCAGGGTGATTGGCTGCCTGATGTATGCCATGACTTGTACAAGGCCTGACATTGCTTTTGCTATGGGTAAACTGAGCAGGTATACTAGTAATCCTAGTGCTCAGCACTGGCAAGCAATTCAGAGGGTACTGAAGTATTTGAATAGAACTATGGATTATAGTCTCTCATATACTGGTTATCCTTCAGTGTTGGAAGGTTACACTGATGCAAGTTGGATCAGTAACACTGAAGACAATTCGTCTACCAGTGGCTGGGTATTCCTACTTGGTGGAGGTGCAATTTCTTGGGCATCCAAGAAGCAAACTTGTATCACCAGTTCAACAATGGAATCTGAATTTGTGGCTCTAGCAGCTGCTGGTAAAGAAGCTGAATGGTTGAGAAACTTTGATTCCTCCCGAACCACACTCTTTATTTCTCAATCGCTTGTGAACGGCCGATAACAAAAAGGGAGAGGCCGGAAGAAATGGCAAAGTTAATCCGTGGGTCTTAAGTACGAAAAAGTACGTGAGTACAGAAAAGTACATCCCCAGGTCGTTATGTCCTAACGAGGTGTGAACGTGATACTACAATGACTTGTAATGTGTTGAAATAATACTTATATAGAAAAACAGGAATCTGATTGACTAACACTAGAATGTGAATAGTAATAGCTCTGTCACAGCTACATCAAGTACGAAACGTACAATCTGAAACCTTAAAATGATAACGGATATTTACAAAAGTACGTTTAAGTTTAAATAAACGTAAACGTAACGTATAAAACAAAACTTTCCCAAAGAGAGAATTTGCATGCCTTAACGGCTTAAATGCAAATTAAAAAAAAAATAAAATAACTAACTATATTTATAATATTATTATTATATTAATAAGAAAACCTAGAAAACTAAAACGCGTACGTATACGTTTAAATAAACGTCTACGTACAAAATAAAAAGTGAATACCGTCAAATATAACTCTCACAAATGTGAGAATTACATTTTTGAAATCCTAAAAGAATAAGAAAATTATTAGGAAATTAAAAATATTTATTATACACTTATATTAATTTTTATTAATTAAAACTATTGATAACTATTTAATAATTATCTAAAAATAAGAAAAATTGAAATAAAGCTAAGAAAAATAAAATTAAAACTTAGAAAAGTTAAAAATAATATAAAAGAAATTTTGAAACTAAAAATATATTTATTATACAAATATTCTATTTATTATTAATTATTTACTATTATCTAATTATTAAACTATTATTAAATTATTATATATACTAAATAAGCAAACAAAAATCTAAAACTTTTTACATAATTTTAAAATACTTATAAGAAGCTAAGAAAAATATAAAAACTATATTTTATATACAGAAATAAGAAAACTTAATTTAAAACTATTATTATTTAATTAAACTAATTAAACTACTATAATTATTATACATACTAAACTTATTTATAAAATTATAAAACTTCCTAATCATCTCAGGAACCCATAAAAAATATAAAAAGTTTATAAAAATTTTAAATAAGTAGTTTTAAAAATAATTTACTTATTATTTCCTAAAACCTATGTAAATTGTATTAATTATTAAAATTATTAAATGAACAGTAAAAAATACGAAAAAATTACAGAAACTAGATTATGTTATGAAGAAGCTAGAAAAAATAAGTTGGGTCACCCAGCTTATCCCAATAAGCTGGAATAAGCTTATCAGTCCACAAAAGCCAAACAGCCAAAAGTGGGTTAAATACATTAAGGGTGCATGAGTTAACGGAACTGGTGCCCCAGAGCAAGTGGAAGGGGTGTGGGTACTAAGCATGTTATACTAGCGAGAGGTCTCAGGTTCGAATCCACCCACACCCAAATTTTTGCCTTTATTTTATTTTTTTGTTTTTCTTTTTACAAAACTATTAAATAAGTAAAAATAAAGAACTTTTAAAAAAAAGAAAACTTTTTATAACAACCAAATAAGCTCTGTGAGAGCTTATTTGTTGCTCAGTTCATGGAAATAGGCAAAATAAGCAATAAGCTTCTAAATAGAAGCTATCACTTAGCTTTAAAGTGGTTCTTTTTGGTTTTTCTGATTTCTAATCTATTTACATATTAGTATTATACATATATAAGTAAAATGGAACTATACAAACATGTTTTTAAACTGTATGGAGCTTATTAGCTTGAAACAGTTAAGCAAGTGCTTAACAGTTTTGAATTTGAGGTTTAAATAAGCTTCTAACAAGCCACATATAGGAAACAAAAGGTACAGAAGTATGAACACATGTCCAAGGGACAAGTTTAAGCAAAATAAAAGTAATTAAACATCAAGATAAGCAGAATGTGAGCTTATGGACTAATCAGTTAAACCATAGAGCTTACAATCAAGTAATAAGCTCACAATAAGCTTGAAAATGGACACAAAAGGAAAATAAAGAAAGAGAAATGTGAGAACAAGTTTTATATACAATATAACACACGCATGTATACTGGTTTGGCTAGATAAGCTCAAATGAGCTTATAAGCTTTTTCAGTTCATACAGTCCCAAACACCCCTTGCACTCAATTGATTGGGCAATTTAAGCTAGTGAAACAAGCTCCAAAGGCCAAGGTGAATATTGGAGTAGCAAGATAGGCTGGGAAGGTTTCCCAAAAGCTCAAGCCTTAGCTGTGGGACCCACAGCTGAGCTTTTTAAGAGCTCATGAAAATGAAGCCATGTTACTGAGTATGTGGTGAACCAGCATACCATGAGACATGGTCATACTTGCAGCTAGATTCAAGCTCATCAAGAGAGCTTGAAATGAAAAATTATAAGTTAGGCCTTGTAGTTGGGTGGGTTGGCTTCTCAAAAAGCCAACTCACAATAAGTGGGGCCCACTATACAGCTTGTTGCAAGCTTATGAAGGTGGGTGGATTCTGGGTAAATAGCCAGTATAAACTGGTTGTGGACAAGTTTAAAAACTGTGAGCAGTCCTAATAAAAGGACTTGAAAATTCAAAATGAGCTTATAAACTTGAAAAATGGTTGCTTAGGTTTCAAAAGAAACAAGGATTACAAGCTCAAGCTCAGAATTGAGCTTTTAGTGAGCTTGTGATCTTGACTCACTTCACTGATTTCTCAGTGAAGTGATTTGTTTTGTGAGAAATGATAAGCACATTTAAGCATACCAATTAAGCAGTTAGGGCAAATTAGCACTTAGTTCAAGTAACTAGCCACAAGGGCATCACTAAGATCCAAAATACTCAGACCTACAAGCACTTTAATGAGCTTTTGCAAGCTTAGGAAAGTACTTGTCAAACCTGAGTACAGGGGAGGTTAGTGAAGAATCACCTAAATATAAGCACCAAATAAGCATTCTAATCAGCTGTAGAAAAAATTAACAAAAATAGTAACATGAAGATCAGCAACCAAACTTAATATTCCTACAAGCTCATGACCTAACATCAAATAATAAGCACACACCAAAATTCCTAAGTTTATTCAAAAATTAGTGTGACTGAAAATTTGACTTTCCTAATTAACAACTAAGTTGACTTAAGTGAGCTTGAACCTAGATTTACTGATTAAGTATGTTATATTATGCTATGATAAGTCTAAATTAAGCTATAGTAACAACATCTAAGCTAGATTTAAGATTATGGAACTCAATACTCTAACAGATTTCATACTAGATAAGATTACACACTAAGTTGACTTTTACACTAATAAGTCCTATATGTTATGACTGTTATGAACCATATTGAACTAAATAAACATGCATTAACAAGAATCAAGGACAATAACATGCAAGAACTCAGGTAAGCAGCTTGATCCAAACACACCTTAGCAAGGCAGTTTTCTAGATTAGTGTTACAAATCCACAAATTAAAACATGAAACTGATTCCTAACACTTGTTTATGATGTAATTAGACAAGATGAACACAAAAACACAGATTTAAACAACATATACCTAAGAATTACCACTAAGCTAAAATTAACTGAAAATATGAAATTACTAGAAACTAATAATTCCAAAACACAACCTACAAATTTTAATCTATATTATCACTATCTAACACCACAAGAACACAAATTAACAAGATCAAAGATATTTGAACAATGGAACAGTAAATGACAAAGAGGGTAAAAAAAATGTCACTTACAAGTGAGTCATGCATAATTCCAAAGAACAAGGGCCTAATTACCTTCCTACAGTCTACCATGAGACTCTACTACCCTGGTAATCCCAAGAACCTGACTCATCCTGCAACTTCCTTCTAAAACCAGTCTTCTCCATTTCATATTCCATTTTCACTATTTTTTGGTGATTTTCTATTTTTAATTGATTATTGCTGATTAACTTAATCCACAAGCTTATATAGCTTACTGAGAACTACATAGTGTTTGTTGGAGTCCATTAAACAACATTCATCAACTGGAAAGTAAATGACTTGAACTAAAATTGGACAAAGTAAGATTACTTTGAAAACTGAAAGATAGATTGAAACTGATAGAACCAAGTTTGTTTTTACACTTAAGCAAAGGTAAATAACAACTTTGAAACAGAAATTAAAAGATTACACTAAGATTACTAGTTTAATTAATCTACTTGACCTAGGCTAGTCCAAAGGTATTTTTCTCTTCTCCATCTTCTGATCTTTATACACATTTGCAATCCCACTTGATTATTGGTCAAATCCCACTTTAAACCTTGTCCATTGGATGGCTGAAACTGATCCTAGCCTTTGAACATGTTTTTGGCGCCAAAAGTCCCTTGATAACTTGTAGCAGTTTTCTGAGCAATTAATGCTTCTTGTTTACTTGTATAGGTGTAGGGGACAAGTTTGGTAAAGTTTAGTGGAGTGGAAAGTCAAGTGGAGTTATTTGCAGTTTGAAAACCATGGTGGTGATAAGGTTTGATGTGGGAATGCATTAAATGAGGTTGTGGGCTAAAGGTGAGGTGGAGGAGATGAGAGGAGAGAGTAGGTGGTGAGGTAGTGGCAAAACCACCTCTGGTTTATGACTGGGTGGTAAGGAGGAAGGAGGTGAACAGTGGGTAGTTTACCCGGTTTTATTTAAATAACATTGGGGGTGGGCTAGGTTGTATTGGGCCTGTATTTTGTTGGATCAGATAAACAAAAAGGGCCAAGGGTGGTGATGGGTTATACGGATTTGGATTATGGGATTATTAATAGATCCGGCTTGGTTTATGTGTTGTAAAAGCCCAAGGGTGTAAGTTGTCAATTCTGAAACTTGAGGGACCTTATGTGACAAGCTTCCAAAATTCTTCCAAGGGACCATACCTGCCAAGTTAGATAAACCAAGGACCTATTTTGCATCTATTACAATTTTTAATACCCCGGGGACCATTTATGTAATTTTCCAAACTTGGGGGGTGAAATTGTAAATTCCTCATAAGTTATCAAAAAGGTTCCAATTTGTAATTTATGCATAGTACAAGGGTATTATTTGTGATAAAATTCTATTTTGAATACCCAGGGACTAAGTTTGCCAATTTTGAAACTTGAGGGGTAAAAATTGCCAATATGTGTAAACTTCTATCCAGGGATCATTTGTGAATATTTTTGACTTCCCAAGGACTTAAGTTGACTTTTCTATCATTTAAAACCTTTAGGGACTAGTTTTGCTAATTTATGAAACTTGAGGGACTGAAACTGCCAATTATGCAAACTTTGTACGTTTTTCATCTGTTTTTGCATATTTTGCATTTGAAACATATAAAACACATCTCTAAGATATTTTAAGTATTTTGATACATATTTAAGTGTTTTTGTATGTTTTGGCAGCTCAGATTGGTATAAAATGATGAGTATTTAGACACTTATCAAACTTGCTTCTTGAGATTCCATTGTGGCCTAAACCTATATCACCTATTTCTATCCGTTGTGATAGTGCAGCTACATTGGCTAAGGCTTATAGCCAGATGTACAATGGTAAGTCTAGACACTTAGGTGTCAGGCATAGCATGATTCGTGAGCTTATCATGAATGGGGTGGTATCTATAGAGTTTGTAAGATCTCAACAGAACTTAGCTGATCACTTGACGAAGGGTCTGGCTAGAGACTTGGTTATAAAGTCTGCTAAAGGGATGGGTTTAAAGTCCAACTTAGTCACTGAATGCTAGGACACCCAACTCCCTCCTGAGGAAACTTGGGAGCTGAGTTCAATGTGGAAAGCTGAACATTCAGTGTACTGAAGCACATGTTTTACAAACATCCCAAGGTTTGTGCTTGGAACCTGCTGAAAGGAGGATGAAGTCTATACTTCTTAATGGTTAATTTTCTTTGAAAAAGGGCTTGGCAGGAGCATGAATAAAGAGGAACCACCTATGTGAATGTTGAAATTTTGCCGCTTCAGGAAGCTATGGACTTTTAGCTTTTACAACATTTATGAATTGGATATGGACACATGGCTTGTATAGTGTCAGGAGTGTTTAAGTGTTGGAAAACTTGTGTGTATTTTATCTTCAGGTATTCAAATGGGTTGAAGGGTTCAATTCTTAGAACACCCTGATTCTCGAATATTTGAACGTGTAATTTACTAAGATGGAAATTCAATCCTCAGGACATTTTCGTTTATGCACTTGTTTTGTACTATGGTTATTTTCATGCAAAGGTAGTGAACTAAATTTGGGGAGGATTGTTGGAAAATTTAGTGCACTTGTGGGATTGGTTCACACCTGGTAATGGGCCAGGAGGTACGGAGTGTACACCCATCAGGTCCCTGAACAACCTGACTCAGATAGTGGTTAAGTGTTTTCAGTGTATGATGAAGTTCAGTGAGTTCACTCTTTCAGGGAGTGATACTCTGGACTGAATGGTATTCATCAGGTTGATGAGTTCAGCTCAGGCTGAAGGATCTCATCAGGGAGTTGATGTCCTCAGGGACTAGCTCATCAGTGAGCATAACGAACTCACTGGACTGAATTCAAACTTGGTTTGTAACTGCTTTGACCTATTCAATAGGCAGTTACAACTGCATTAATGACCACGTTTAATTGGTCATGTAACCACTAATTCCTATAATTATGGAGGCAAATTAAGTGGGATTAATGGGCCGTTAATCACTCTTAATTCCATTGATTAGGGTTGAGTAATATTACCTATAAATAGGTAAATCAATCATGCATGATAGAGATACAGAAACACACAACACTTAAACACGAAGGGTTATTGATTTGTGCCTAAATCACTAACAATATTTGGTCTTATCCCAAGTAGATATTCGTGATACCCAGGCATTAGGGTCGAATAGTTTACTTTGGAAAGTGATAACACGATTCCAAGTGATATCCGGTAACCTTAAATGGTACGTAGCTAGGTCTATTGATTATCTCTACCCTGATCTGGGCGAATACAACATCCAACAGTGTTGAGGGAGAAGAAGAAAGGGAACAAAGTTTGGATGTGTGGATTTGGTGGGAGTTAATAAAGGAGAGAAAATAATAATGTGTTACAAGGATGGTCCTTGTGGTATTATTGTGCGTGAATTGACAAAAGTGCACCTAACATTAACATCCAATTGGCTAATTAAAATGTCAAAGGAGCAGTCAACTCAATTTTGACAACCACATAGACCATTGGTGTAATTTTTTGCTTTCTAGGACGGAACATGCAATTTTGATACAACCACAAGGACGATTTATGCAATTTACTCTAATTTTTATTATAGGGGGTTAAAGCAACCTACAATATTTGCACACCGTACAAGATATTAGATACAGTATTATGAAAATAGCACTGCTATAGCCTCCTACAATATCCTGCTACTAATCCTCTTACACGCACAACAATATTATATATATTTTTTTCACTCATTCTCTCTCTGCATCCAAACCGTTAGTTCTGACACTTGTCAAGATCCTGTGAGTATGAGGATAAGTAGGTTTTGGTAGGATGATTTAGCATTTCTCTTATGAAAAGTTTATGAACCGAAAGTTTTATTCATAAGTTCTTAAAAACGAATTAGAAATTGGACTTGATTGTAAATTTAACTAATAAATCAAGATATATTTAACATCTAATTTTTTTTATTTTTATTTATTTTTTTTAAATTATACCTTCCTGTTTTTGTAAGTTTTTTGTTTTACCATTTAAACACTTGTGACCTTTTTATTTGATCATCTACACCAATTGAGTTGCAAATTTTGAGTTGTAATGGTTAGAGCAGTGGGTGTCTTAACCCGAAGTTAAAGGTTAACGCATTCAACGTCAGTGTCACCTTAGCATTTAACCTTTCACCCTTGGCTTTAACTTGGGAGGGCGGTGTGTTAACTTGGCTTTAACTCGGCAAGTTAAAGGTTAACACGACGTTAACTTGGTAGGCGGTGTGTTAACTTGGCTTCAACTTGGGTTAAAGTGATTTTTTTTTTTTTTTTTTTTTTTTTTTTTAAATAGCCTTTAACACAGCGTTAAAGGGTTAACACGCTACGTTAACTTGGCTTTAACTTGGGAGGGTGGTGTCTTAACTTGTCTTTAACTTAGTTCACGTCAGTCTCCATGTCATCTTAACTTGGGTGTATAGCTAAGGTACCGATTGCTCTTAGTACGGGTTAATTTTTGTCATGCGATGAAATTGATCAATTTTTTCTGTGTTGATCCAGTTTAGTCTTTTTCATAGAATAATAAACTATCTTTTATCTTTTATGAATGCTCTCACTGTTTTCCTTTGTCATAAGATTTTGGACATTTAGTTTATTTAAAATCATGTTTTTCTAATCCATTATCAACCAAAGACAGAATTAAACGATTAAAAATAAAAATAAAACCCTGTTATGAGTTTGTCTACTCTGATTGTGTGGCACGATGCACTCAAAAGTCATTAAACTTTGTCAACCAAAGACCGAATAACATGATTTAATAAAATCCAATAAACAATGTATAGTATATATTCCTTGGACGACTTTGTGATTGGGACATACTTCATATTTACCATTGTAATTCATTTTTCTTGACTTTTCTATGATCTTAAACTACAATAATAACTAACAAAGTTAGAACTCATGAGAAACATGGTTTATCATTTTACATTACCCAGATCACTTTTGGAACTACTTTAAAAGTAAATAATGTTTTTATATATTATTTTGAGTAAACTGCAAAGTACTTCTGATTTATTAATTTTCACATTAAATATTCCAATCAGAAACTTTTAACGATAATCATCTCTGTTTACAAAAGTTAGACACAATACATCCTAAGGATTAACGTTATTACATTGATAAATGCCCCTCTCCAGACATTACCTAGTTACAGACCTAAAGGTGTTCAAATATTTTTAAATTATCTCGTTACAGACCTAAAGGTGTCCAAATATTTTTAAATTATACAAGTAATTTTTTCTCTGTTAAAATATATACTAATAGTCAAACACATTTATTGATAAAATCACTTCCAAATACGCATGTATTCATCTACTTTTTCTTCCCACCATTATCATTTTTTTCTCCCTACTTCCACCACCATAAAATACTTAAACAGCTAACCATTAAATCACTTTCAACTATCATAAAATACCTAAACCTACAATATTTATACTTATCACTTTAAAATCACTAACAAATGCCACAAAATACCAAAACTCATCATCATCTTCTTCTCATCACCTAACACCACCATCAGTCACATCTACTAACATTATCCTTCGGATATGTGGTGGCCGGCTCTCTGACCACTACCACCTAACACCACCATCAGTCACATCTACTAACATTATCCTTCGGATATGTGGTGGCCGGCTCTCTGACCACTACCATTCGCTACCTTCACCACCTAATACGGCCACCATATAGTCGGCAGAAGTGGAGGTGATAGAGGTGGCAGTTTGTGGAGAATGATGGTGGTGGTCACAAATCTGGTCACCAGAAATTTTGTGATGGTTGAGAGTGATTTTATAGTGAGAGGTATATGTATTTTGTGTGTGTCTGGGTATTTTATGGTAGTTGTAAGTGATTTATTGTAAGTGATTTAGGTAGTGAGAAGAAGATGATGAAAATAAAACTAAAGAAATTGTAGTTTGTCACCGGAATTTGGGTTTATAGCCAAAAAAAAAGTCATCAGGGTTAACATGCAGATGAAGATGAAAGGTATTAACCGGTTAAACACGTCTCACGTAAAAAAAAAAAATAATAATGAAACAATTGTGGGTCTATTACCTACAATGCTACACTGGAATAGTACCTTACGTTTTTTATGAACTTTCCCCATAAAAATAACTGTAGAAGTGGACACATAACTACTTAAAAATCCCTGGCATACTAGAATCTGCATCACGTTTCAATTTTGTTAAACAAGTTTTCACTCATTTTGCACAGCACAAAACCTATCTAGGGAACTTTTTATATTATATGAGCCAATTCTTTATAGCGAAGGCGCCATTATGCATACAGATAACTTGACCTGGAAACTCTCACATAGATTGCAAAACAGGACATCGATATACAAACTAAGACAGACATTTTAGTAAAATCTATCACCTCTCATTCTGACTTTTAAATAAGTGAGTTAATTCCACAAAGTCACAAGAGTTGCAAACAAATATCCAAAGATTAGTCGACCAAGAGGTCGGAAATCGTGATTACTAAAAAAAAAGTAGCCCAAACATTTTCCGAAGGTTGACATACCACTTACAGAAAATCATTGTCTTTCAGCACACAAATCAGCAAGAGATACATCTTATGTTCGGTGTTTGTTTATTTTCCAAACGCACAGATACTACACATGTTATAACTCAAAGAACAAAACATTGTTTAATAAAACTAAAGAGGATGGAGCACACAACCGTCTAAAACTAAGATAATGGGAAAATCCATGATATTACTTGCATCAGAAAATGTAATCTGGCAACTGAAGAGGAAATTTGGCAACTTCAACCTCAAAAGGACTTCCTTTCGGATCTCTCAATCTAAAAAGAGAAAACAAGCAAGAAATTTAGTTAACTTTCCACATCAAATAAAATAAATGTTAAACTGGAATGATCAGAGTTACCTTAGATTATAAATTTCATAGCAAAATGAAGTTCAAAGTTAAAGTTACAGAGGATTCTATGGAAATATAAGACCGACCTTCCCGGGAGAAATGTGAAAGAACCCTCTATTGATCCTGATGAAGCTGGTAAGTTTGAGCAGCTCTCGTAAATAAATTCTTTCTCCCCAGGACGCAAAAGGGGGTACTGTACATAATCAAACAATGG